>BLIW01000006.1:20586354-20778854 GCA_016586305.1 Ophiorrhiza pumila
TTTTGCAAGAATGGATGTTGAAAATGGATCAAAAACATGGATAAGAAAAGATATCAATAATGTAAGAACTTAAGTGCATTGATTATTGAATATAGATATGTTTAAAAACTCAAGACACATGATCAAAAATTCCTTATTGTTTAATAGTTTTGGAAAAGATGAAAAAGGGAAAAATAATTGGATTAGTGCATACTAGTGCATGTGTTAGATCTTTTAATATGTTTCAAGATGTAGCTTTGTGTTTGGGAAACATTTTGAATTTACAATTTGTTTTTGTATTGAAGAATGCATTTTAGGATCTCTTCAAGATGGTACACTTACAATAAAAACTTCATATCTTAAGTGACAATGAATTGCATAATAGTGTTGCACATTTGCATTCTAGTTTTGTGGCTTTGAAAGAATGTCAATTCCTTGATAATTTCTTTATTTTTAGGAAGCGTCCTTTGAATGCTAATTTTATGGAAAATATATCTTTCATTAAATCCAATTAGATCCTTGAAAATTCTCATGAAGTGATTCAAGTATGGAAAGATTGTGTTAAACTTTTATATGATGACTACTTTGAGCATATTGAGTGTTTATTTAGAGATACTAGAGTTTGGGTTCCTATATGTGAGTCACTTGCAAAATAAACACATAAGGGTAAATTGGAAGGGCAAGTTGAAATGCTTAAAACTCTAAGTGTCTTACATGAAATTGATTTTCAGTTTTGAATACTTGTGGTATGTTGAATATATCAAACATTTTATGATGTTCTTGCATAGAGAGTGTGTTATTTTCTCTCAAGGAAAGTATGGACAAAACAAATTTCATGAATTCGATTCATTTGAGTAAAGAAAATGATTTCCAACTTTGTTCATTTCTTTTTGCAATTCATGCTTGAATACAAATCAACTTGTTGATTTTAAATGGTGAGTTTTGTGAAGAAAATTGTTTGGTATTTGTGCTAACATCAAGAAAATGAATGAGAATCAAGCATGGCAATCAAACATTAGAAGTCATGGTGGACTTGAAGTTATTTTTTTGAAATATAGCAATGTGATTGAGAATGTGCTTTTGATTGATGACTTGAAATTCAACTTGATTAGTATAAGTCAAATATGTGATAAATTTCTTGATGTATTGTTCAAAAAGATGGAAAAATCATTCTTACCTATTCTAGGCATAACAATGTGTATATACTTCATTTGTGTGCTATTATGGTACAAGACATGAATTGTCTTAGTGCACATGACACAACTTTGTTTTGGCATAGAAGGCTAGCTCATGTAGGAATAGATCACATAAATGATCTAGTAACTAAAGAACTAGTTAGAGGCTTACCTAAAAAAAAATGTGAAAAAGACAAAATTTGTGATTCATGCTAATATGGAAAACAAACTAGAAGTACATTCAAACCTAAAAACATGGAAACTACTTCTAAACCTTTGGAGTTAATAAATATGAATTTGTTTGGACCATCACAAACTACAAGTTTAGGTGGCAAAAAGATATGCGTTTGTAATAATAGATGACTATTCTAGGCTCAATTGGATAACATTTTTGGCACATAAAAGTGATACCTTTAAAGAACATGCAAGATTGTGTAAAAAGGGTCAAAACGAGCTAAGTGAAATATGAATGGAGTTTTTGTGGAGATATTTCCTTACGTCATCAAGTACAAGAAAGGCAAAGAAGATGTTGTGACATATACACTCTCAAGGAGGTACTCTCTTATCTCTACACTTGATGCAAAGATTCTTGTTTTTGAACTTGATAAGGAATTGTATCTTATTGATTTTTGATTTGTGTGAAGGCTTATCAAGCTTGTGAAAAATATGCTATAGGAAAGATCTATAGGCATGATCGGTTTATGTTTAAGAGAAAATAAGTTGTGCATTCCAAATTGCTTATTACGTGACTTGGTGGTTAGAGAAGCACATAGGGGTGGTTTAATGGGACATTTTGGAATTGCTAAGACTTTGTCTATTTTGCAAGGACAGTTATTTATCCCATTATTCATCTTGTTTAATCATTCATGGATTTTGCCATCTTCTTTGGTGGAAATAATATTATGCATTAGTTTCTATGCTTATTGTGAATGACAAATGATAATGTGCTAGAATTCAATCATGTGCAAATCATTCACACTTAATACCTCAAAGGAAAGGTAAAACATGGATTGTGGTACCCTAGGATTTGCATTAGTCATTTGTGTTTAATTATTGAAATTTTGATGTTCATTATCTAATTCCTTCAATTGTTTAACCATTATTGGATTTAGTGAAAGCTTAAATTGTGCATTAATATCTATGGTGATCATGATACATTGTGCATTTGGTATATTGTGCAAAATGGTGCTATAGGTTGTTTGGAAACTTTGAAAATTGGTATATTGTGTATTGTGCAAATTGAGGTTATATTGTACATTAGGGTTGCAACCTTTCCAATACATTATATTGTGCATATTTTTGTGACTTGTATTGGATTGTAAATATTTGAGAAGATTTCCTTTTTCAATTGGTATTATGACGGCCTTGTGCTTTTCAATTGGCATTATGACGGCCTTGTGCATTTCAATTGGCATTTGAGTACAATCATGTGATTAATGAGAAAGCTTGATAAGTTTACTATGTTTTTCTTATGATTCATTATTAATGAAGATGATGTTATTAATTTGGTATCATTCTTGGTTTAATTTGGTATCCATGTTGTTTTAGACATTTATGATCTTTGCTATCTTCCATGGTGAAAAATTGATTATACTTTAGTATCTATGACTCTTGTGAATGTCATATGATTGTATACTTATATGTTGTGCATTGAATTTTTGTCAAAATTTTGGGTTGTTGGCATGTGGAATTAGTCTATAAACAAAGGAAACTCTGCCAAAATTTTTACAAAATTTCCTATACTTAATTTTTTTTTATTATGCCTAGCCACCCATTAGGTTGCAAGGAGTGGAAAGGTAGTCCTAAGATGTGATGTTATTTCCCCAAGAACAACGGTAAATACAAAGAGTAATAAAGAGTATGATTTCTATGTGGTTTATGATTTATATGTGCTCACATTCTTATTTTCACATTCTTATTTTGATGATGTCAAAAAGGGGAAAGGACAAGAGAAAAATAAAGCATGTTAGTAATATGTAATGAATGTAATGGATAAAGAACAAAAGTGAAAAAAAAAATTAAAAAAAAGGGGAGAAAACTATAAGGAAAAAGAAAATTAGGTAATTGAGTGATGAAAATCATTAGTTGAAAGATGAAAGGGGGAGAAAAGGACATACATTTAAAAGTTAGAAGTTAGAAGATAGTAAGGGTGAGAAAAATATCACAAAAAGATGATTATTGATGTTATTTGTTTTACTTTGATTGATGTTAAAAGTGAGAGAGATGCTCTAAAGGGGAGAAAAATAAACATAATTATAATTTCTAAAAATAAACATGTAAGGGGGAGCAAGATGTGTTGTTTGAGAAAAAGAAACACAAAAGAATGAAAAGGGGAGATAAATGTGTTATGGAATCATTTTATTAGCTCACTTATTTTGTTGATGCCAATAAAAAGGGGAGAAAGATATTATTTTGTTGATGCCAAAGGTGAAGCAAGGTATGTTATTTTATGGTATCATGTTGTTTTAGCTCACTTATTTTGTTATCATATTATTTTTAGCTTACTTACTTTGTTGATGTAAAAAAAAAAAAAAAGATGGAGCAAGATATTAAAAAGGGAGATAGGTATATTTAAGTGATAAGTTCTAAGCTATGTAGTCAAGTGATGAGCCTTTTCTTATTTTGTTGATGACAAAAGGGGGAGAAAGGTATTCTATATAATTAAGTGATGAATTGTTATAAAATGTATGTTTAAGGGAGAGAAAAAGAAAACAAAACGAATGAAATGTTATTTTCACATTCTTATGTTCACATACTTAGTTTGATGATGCCAAAAGGGGGAGAAGAATATTAGAGAAAAATAAAAATAGAGGAGATGTATACACATAGGGGGAGCATTTGTTATCCTTTGATTCAAAAGTTGCTTATTGTACTTGTTATTTGTTTTCATCACATAATTGGTTTGTCATCATCAAAAAGGGGGAGATTGTGAGACCTAGGGTCTTAATATCATTTATTTTGATGTTTCACAAACAATTATGTTATAAGATGTAAGGAGGAGAAAAATAAAACAAAAGGGAAGTACACATATAGGGGGAGCACATATCAAAATGTTTTTGCAATAAAGGCATAATTCAACTTATTGCACATGTTATTTATTCTCCTACATAATTGGTTTGTCATCATCAAAAAGGGGGAGATTGTGAAGACCTAGGGTCTTAATCTTACTTATTTTGATGTTTAACAAACAATTATGTTTATGCTAATGGTTCAAAAAGTGTTTCATTGAGATAGGTATATAAACAAGCCAAGCATGGAACATGATTGCATGAAGAAAGAAGTAGAAGTGCAAAAGAAATGGAAGTGCAAAAGATATGAAAGTTTGGTAAATTAGTTCATTTGTGTAAATAGCTCAAGAAGTTGTTTTACTCTTTTAAGGCTCAAGTAAAAATGTTTTCAAAGTGATCTTCAAATGATGCTCAAGTAAAAATGTTTTCAAAGTTTTTTTCATGCTGAAGAAATCTGCCAGGGTTTAGTATTTCGATCATATCTCTCTCATTTTTAAGTCCAAATGGAGTGATTCTGGTGCCATTGGAAAGCTAAGAGAAAGGGATACAACTTTTATGTTTTACGTTTTTCAAAATTCTATCGGGAACATATCGAAACATGGCTCACAAGTTTCGGACGACCATTTCGAACGACCTAGCCGTCCGAACCTAAACTTCAGAGACGATGAAATTTTCTGTTGAGTTTCGGACGCCTCCATTGGAGTTTCGGACCCTTCTGCCAGTGTTTTGTATTTTGATCATATCTCTCTCATTTTACATCCAAATTGAATGCTTAAGATACCATTGGAAAGCTAAGAAGAAGAGCTACAACTTTGATGTTTTACATTTTTCCAAATTCCGTCTGAAACATATAGAAAAATGGCTGTCAAGTTTCGGACGACTCCATTGGAGTTTCGGCCGTCTGAAACTCATAACGGCTAGTTTTTTAAAAGGTCAAACATGAACGTTTTCTTGTCATTTTTTGTGTAGTTTAAATACCACCAAATGCACAAACGTTTAGTAGACTTCTCCCTTGATTCCTTGAGCTTCTAATCTTGAAAAACATTCTCTACAACTCTTTCAAAATCATTTTGAATCAACAAGACACAAAAGATCAAAAGTCTTGAGCCTTCTTTGAGTTCTTCATCTTATTCTTGAGCTATATAGTTTGAGTTGTAATTTTTATTATAGGAATCATATTGTGAGCTTAACATTATCATATTCACCCAATTTGTGGGATTGTATTTCATTATCAAACATCTTTTGAGAGTGATTGTGAAAGGTTTCTCAAGTGAGAGTAAAAACCTTTGACACATAGCTTGGTTTAGCTAGTTTAAAGGTTGAACCTTTGGTGAAATCCTAAGTTGTGATACTTGGGTTGTAAAAGTGGTTCTTTTGATCTCACCACTAGAAAGGAGATCATTTTTTAGTGAAGAGGTTGAAATCCTAAGTTGGAAAACTTGGGTAGTGGATGTAGAGTGCTCCAAGGGGGAGACTTGAACCACTCTAAATTGATTGTGTCAATTGCTCTTTATTGCTTTCAGTTTTTACTATTATTTCATCTTGTTCATGATTTAATTTACTGCACTTGGATTGAAGTATATATTCATTGTGTTGTTGGAATATTACATTAAACATCATTTGATATTACACTTAATGCAAGTCACACTACTCACTCATCATTGTTGAATTGAATTTGAATTGATTGAGTTTAAAGAATTTTTAGAAACCTAATTCACCCCCCCCCCCCTCTTAGGTTGCCTTAGACCTTACACATATCAACCGCCTGGTGAATTTGGGATAATGCCAGTCTTTCTTCCATCTTTGCATCTTCATTAACATCTTCTGTTATTTCTTCTTGAATATATTGGAGCAAGCCAAAAGCTTTAAGATGGGTTTCCATCATAACCCTCTAATAATAATAATTTTGTTTTTCCCTAAGTTTAGGAACAAAACAAATTAAATCCAACTCTGTCATGACTAACAGATAATAACCTTGCTCTGATACCAATTTGTAGGATCGAAATTAAACAAATCACAATAAACAAAAATATATTTGTGAGGAGAGAAATTACAATAAAAAAATCTCACGTATGACACAACCGTCACACAACAATAACATCCGTTAGTCCACGGAATTTCTATAAGGAGCCGTATGGCTTTTTCTCACAACACCTCTTTGAGGTTTCTCTCTTCCAACTCCTCTCTCTTTCAAAGATTCCTAGCACCCTCTATTTATAGTGTTAGAGGTTTCTTAATTTCACACTTTCCTAATTTTTACCAATAACTAATTAAGAAACAAATACTATGAAACTTAAACTTAAGAAACAAATCATATTAGAAAACTACTAATTAATAAAAGTTTAGTTTAATTTTCCAACATAATTTGAATTAATATTTCTTTATTTTCCACACGCTGCATTGATCCATTTAAAGGTCCTTTATGGACATGTCCAAATTATTGTATTTTTCACATTTTATCATCTATTAATCCTATTTCAACTTTTTTTCTAATGCATTTATTATTTATTTTAAACAATTTAGTATATATACATGTTTATCTTAATATGTGGACATTCGAGATTGAATAGAATAAGTAATGAATGTATTATAAAGAAAATTGTGGTAACTCCTAAATAAATTACTAAACCTGGCCTATATATATATATATATATATAGATAAATATATATAAACTCATAGTTTAATTGAAGCCAAATATATATATATAAACTCATAGTTTAATTGAAGCCAAATAGTTTAATTGTTTACTGGCATGGTAATATGCAAATTAACAGTGTTAAGATCACATGGAAGCACATGGCCACTAGCTAATCAACTTTTAAGGGTCAAATGAGAAGGAAATTTTATTGGTGTATAGAGCAGACTTGCCTACATTGTACCAAGATTTTTGCCATATTTAATATTATGCATACATTTAATCATAACCGAGGTTATCCAAAAGGACCATAACATAGTTTTCCCGACCACATGCAAATTGCTAAAAATCACATGCAAATCAAAGAGAGCCCACCTTTTTCATGAGTAGCAAAATATACCCATAAATCAGTGGCAAATCTATGGCGGCCGATCAGATTCGAAAAATTATATTATATTCTTTTAAAAAATTAAAAGTTTGCAATTAAATTATTAAAAATGTTAGAATTTTGCTCTTTCAAAATTAAAATATATTTTAACTATGTAATTTTATCTTTCAAACCATGAGTGTAATCTTTGTTGCTGACGGTAATGCCATGAATTTGAAAATTCGTTAGATTTATTTTAGCTTTTGAAAACATTTTTAGTTTGTAAGGTGGATGTTAACACTTTGAAATTCAATATATTGGTTGTAGTCACCCTTTCAATCTTGTTAAATTGTATTGCTAAAAAAAAAAAAACAAGTCCCTGCTAATATTTTGGGAAGCTTTTTAGGCGTCTACAGCCTTTTTTTTTTTTTTTTTTGCCCGATCATGTACTGCCATAAGATTAATACCTGTTTAATTCACTTTAGATACAATATTTGTCACATACAATAATTTTCTTTCGAAATTTAAAAAGGATAGAATGTAAATGAATTAAAAGATAGGGAGAATTTGTATTAAAGGCCCGCCTTATATCTTTATTATTAAATGGAACACAACTTTAATATATTTATTATTAAAGCATTAAAATATCTATATTAGTTTAAATAATTAACCAATGATTTTATTATCCTTTTCATCAATTAAGCAATTCATTACGATCAAAACACTTATTTTTCTTTATCTTTTATTACTAAAATATATCGATCTAATCATTAACTATATCTTAAAACTCTTTATCATTTACTGATTTATAATTGTTATCAATAAATTTTTATATTAAGTTACTTCTTTTATTCTTTTATTACTAAAACACATTAATCTAATCATAAACTATTTTATCATTTACTATTTCATAAATGTTATCAATAACTTTTAATATTAATTTTAATTAATTGTTATCTATAAACGTAGTGCTATCAATAACTTTTAATATTAATTTTACTTAATTGTTATCCATAAATGTTCATGTAAATTTTAATCATTATTAAACTATGTTATACTGTAAAATTAAGTTTTAAAAAATACACAAGAATTTGTCAAACTAATATCACAAATCATAATTAATTTAATGAATTTGAAGTTTTTTGTTATATTTTCAATGAACTTAATTATTTGATAAACACGTAAGCACATACAATTATTTATTATTAATTTTTAATTTTAAAGTTGTTGTATTTTTTAATTTTAAATATATTCATGAAAAAATATTTATGATTTAAGATAATTTAATAATAAATATATTCATGACAAGAAAAATTTACGTTTTGAAAGATTTTGACAATGATTATATTTTGTTATTTAAGACATTACAAAAAATCTTAAAAATTAAAAGAATTTGATGATAGGTTTATTTTATTATTTAAGATAGTTTGATAATGATCTAAGTTACTATCAAATTTTATCCAAAAAAAATTATTAAAAATAACTAATAAAAGATTGGATAGTAAAAAATAGAAAGTTACGTATTTAACATAATTTTTCTTATAATTGATAAGAAGGGTACTAAAAACTTTTATTAATTATATAATATAATAAAGTTATTTTGACGCTCATAATAATATATACATTAAAGTTATACCCCATTTAAAAATAAGAGCACTAGACGCGCCCTTAATACAAATTCTCCCTAAAAGATATATAGTACTTTTATAAAAAAAATGTAAAAATTTGCGTATTTAAGCCATATTTTGCTCAAGAATTTATATTCTTTTCCCATAATACATTTCATAAGGACTTTGTGTTTGAAGATGGGTGGTGCTAATATGTTTCGAAAAAGGGTAAATAATTTTGAAGTTAGGTGCTAATAATTTTTGAAAAAGGCTAACATATTTTGGGAAATTTTTTAGGTACAATGACATAGAGTACGACACGAATTGGAAACTTGATGATGTGTAATCTTAATTGGCATAGGAGAGAGTTGATTAATTTGAGTTCTAATATGATAGAACTTATCTTATTGATAGATGAGTGATTATATATATATATATATATAAGGATAAATAAACCTTCAAAATTCCTTAATACTGATAATCTTTTTTTTCTAACTAATTATAATTTAACTATAGTAACTTAAAAACCATATTAAAAACTATATTTTGTAACATCATATTTGCAATTTTAACATTAATTGAGGGCAACACATCATTTACCATCATAAATTTCAGTGAATGAACCCAACAATTATTAATTTATAATTATTAAAGGCATAAATATCACCAAAATAAAATTTACAATTATTAACCCCTAACTCCCATATGTGAGTGACTCCTACAACATAGTTTTAATAATCGTTTTAATAAAATCAGGTCGTTAAAACTATATAATAGGGTATATTTGGGTTAGGGAATAACAATTAGACTAATGATAGTGAGTACGATAATTTTTACGCGATTTGAAAACTCAAACTATGTGGAATCCTAATGGGCATAAAATAGGAGAGAGGGTTGATTATTTGGAATTTTAATATGATAGAAGTTATCTGATTAATAGATAAGTCATTCAAAATATATATAAAATGATAAAAACAAAACCTCCTAAATTCAATAACACATAATTCTTTTGTTCTACGAATTATAATTTTACCATGGTAACTTTAAAACTATATTAAAAATATAATTTCACTAAAAATTATTGTAAAAATGATATGTATTGTCGTAATAATACAAAATTATTTATTTTTTCATGCCAAAATCTTAACACAATTGCTACCCACTACTAGATGTGAGTGAACCCTACTATGTGATGTTAATGCTTTTAGTCACTTGCATTAATATCATCAAAATTAAATTTACAATTATTAAACTCTAATCTAAATATGAGCTAACCTTATTATGTGATTTTAACAACGTGATTTCATTAAAATTAGGATTAAAATAATATTTTAGGGTTCAATCACACTTAGATTAGAGCTTAATAATTGTCGATAAAATTAAGATTAAAATCATGTCGTAGGGTTGAATTATATATGGGTTAGGGTTTAAAAATTGTAGATTTATTTTAGGGATATTTATGCTTTTAATAACTGTAAGTTAATAATTATGGAATTTTTGGAAGTTTTTTTATTCTTTTATATATATTTTCAATCATTTATCTATCAATCAGATAAGTTTTATCATATTAGTACTCCAAATAATCAACCCTATCTCGTATGCCAATTAGGATTCCACATAGTTCGAGTTCCCAAATTGCGTATGCCAATTAGGATTCCACATAGTTCGAATTCCCAAATCACGTAAAAATTATCATACACTCTATCATTACTCTAATAATTTTATATTTGATTTTGATAATATTTATACTTTTTAGTCACGGGTTTGTGATTTTGGTGATATTTTAATTTGTAGTTTTAGTTTGTGATTTTAATGATATTTTAATTTTGTTTCACGATAAACAGTTAAGATATGAGTTAATTATATTGTATAGGTTGGGTGTGTGATTATTAAGGTGGCAAAAAAAAGCTTACTTGGTATTCAATGATTGGATAACTGATAAAGGATTTGTCAAGGTGATTCTGATAAACTTAAATTATTTTATATATACCAACTAAGACAAATTCTCTTTTCTATTTGATGTTAACTAGGACTCCACATCATTGGAGTTTTCAAAGCGTAAAATTTTTCGTACTCTCCATCATTACTCTTAATCCCATATATTTTGCTCAAGATTTTTTATTCTTTTCCCATAATACATTTCATAAGTGTTAAGATATAATATCCCACATCGGTTAAATATGAGCTCTTGAACTATTTGATAAGATACATGAGCCACTCCACTCCTAACCAATTGGTTTTGAGTTTCATGCACAAGTATTCTTTAACATGGTATCAAAGCATTAGGTTTGAAATTGGGCATTTTTAAACATGACTAGGATTTCTCTCTCTTCTTTATAGTATTAGATTTGTGTTAGCCCAGGATTTGGGCTAGCATTGTATAGGTTGAATTTAGTTTTTCAGAATCAAATTTTAGCATTGTATCAGTTTAATTTAGATTTGTCAGTATCAGATTTTAGCATTGTATCGATTTAATTTATCAGATTTGGGTTAGTTCAGGATTTGGGCTACAGTTTACTTTAGATTTATTAGTATTAGATTTGGATTTATTAGTATTAGATTTGGATTAGTCCAGGATTTCGGCTAGCATTGCATAGGTTTAGTTTATATTTGTCGTTTGTCCTAGACTCCTAGCCATGTTTGAGAGGGAGTGATAAGATATAATATCCAACATCGGTTAAGTAACAGCTCTTGAACTAATCGATAAGATACATGGGCCTCTTCACTCTAACTAATTATTTTTGTGTTTGATGCACAAGTATTCTTTAACAATTAGGAATTTGTGTTTGAGGATGGATGCTAATATATTTCGAAAAAATTTAAATAATTTCAATGATTTTCATCTTGGAGATAATTATCGTTTTGATTCTCAATTTTCAAAAATTAATATTTTGGTTTGCTTAATTTTGTCATGTAAATGGTGTTTAACTTATTTTTAATTCTTTTTTTAAAGTTTTTAAATATTTTTTAAACTCACACACCCTCACATACATCTCCTAAGTCTTGAATACTAAATTTAAAAGTTGGGATGTTAACTCCCTGACCATTAGACTAGTTCCAGTGGCTAATTTAGATAATTCATCTGACAATTATACATGTTTGGCACTATTTAGTATTCAAAATTATGTTGTTTAGTATCATGTGACAAGCGGTATTATTTGTCATATGATGAAAAAATGAATTAAAAACCATTTAAATGATAAAATTTAAGTTGAGACATCAAAATGTAATTTTGTTCAAAATTGAAACCAAAATGATATTTACTTTTAAGTTGAGGAACTATTAGGGTCATTTAATTTTTGAAAAAAATTATTAAGTGTCAATACTTTTTATATTGATAATATACTAGCATAAGAGTATTATTTTTAAAGTATTTAGATACTATTTTTGTCACATATGTATTACCCTTAGAAATATAAAATAGATAGAATTTAAATAAATTAAAAAATAGTATTACTTATTGAATATATATATATATATTATATATATATATATAGAAGTGTCCTCTCATATATTTTGTCCATGATATTCTTTTTCTTTTCCATATAGAATGACGTATGGACTGTGATTGAAGCCCTTTTCCCACCTTCTCCATCATCTATAGTTTTCATGAAAATTGATCCTATTTTATGTATGGTAAAATGGGAAGTTAAGTGAGGTAAAACATTTATGGCATTCTACTATAAAAAGGGTTCATATATGTGACTTTTGTATTAATTCAAAAATTACATATTATGAATTAATTGTCAATCCAAAATATCAATCTAAAAATTAGCGTATTAAATATAAAAGATTAGCGTATAAAGTATCAAATATTAGCGTATCAAATATAAAAGATCAGGGTATCAAATATAAAAAATTAGCGTATCAAGTGTTAGATGTCAAAGATTAGCGTATTAACGTATCAATTTTAATTTTAGCGTATCAAATATCAAATATTAGCGTATCAAGTATCAAAGATTAACGTATCAAATATATAAAAATTAGTATAAACAATTCGCGTATCACGTTTCATATATGAATCCGTTTCACAAGAGTTTTTGTGAAAAGTTTAAGATATACAATATTTATAGACACAGTGAAATTTTATAGTGAAATCGCATAGTGACTGACGTGGAAGATATAAAAAGACAAAATCATCCTTTATATATAAAAAGACAAAATCATGTTCCACATCATAAAAAATTGACACGTGTACAATCACTTATCTCTTAGGGTTCACTTATCATTTGGTTAGGGTATTAGTTTAATTTTTAAAAATAAGATAACTAACTAAAATGACAAGTGTGAAATTTTTATAAAGTGTTACATGAAAGTGATACACAAGACCCAATTAATTACTCTAAGATATAATACAAGTGAAGCTAAAAAGAGAAATGAAAAAAGAAAATATAAAGGAAGGACTTGTGTATTTTGTGCCGTTTTCCCACAGAGTCTCCAAAAGAAGTGTTTATTGCAGTAAAACAAAGTTGCATAAATCATGAATCTAAACAACCTTTACAAATTAATTAAGTTTCTAAGAAAAGTTTTGAAATATTTTCTCAAAGTGGTAAGTTTGTCAAGAAAAATTATGTTTTATTAGCCTGTTTTCAAACAATTATTGCATTAATTTCTAGAATATTAACAATATTAACCATGAACCTTTTTCTTTTTTTTTTTCTAATCAAGTTGAAAGTTTTTGGTTTCTCTAACTTTTATGACACGGAATCTTCTATCCAAATTTTATCTGTATTATTATATCTTAATTAAAACTACGTCATAGGGTTCACTAATCTCTTGGTTAAGGTTTTATAATTGTAAAGTAATTTTAGTGATATTTATGCATTTAGTCCTTACTTTTAATGAAACTATGTCGAACATTAGACAGAATAAAACAGGATAAATATTAGATAGAGGATCTGGTATCAACTTTTGTGACACGGGATCTTCTGTCCAAGATTTTGTCTATCTTATTTTGTCCTAATTAAAAAAATGTCGTAAGGTTCACTAATCTCTTGGTTAGGGTCTAATAATTTTAAAGTAATTTTAATGATATTTATGCATTTCGTCCATACTTTTAATGAAACTACGTAGTTTTAAACGTTAGACAAAATAGGACTGGATAAATATTGGACAGAGGATCTGGACTCAACTTTTGTACTGTAACTCAACTTTTCACACTTAACATTTGTATTAATCCTCATTTTGCACCCTCTTAAGATAAATTTAGACATTTTTTATTGTAAAGTTATTAAAATAAAAAATCTCATATAATTTTATCATTCTTATCTTACTATATATAAAGCACAAGTTTGCATTGACGTCCCATACCCTTACTGCACGGTATCAAGCGCATGTTGCCCCCTGATTTCTCTAATTATATGTCTAAATTGCTTTTTTACCTCTTTAGCTTGTTAAGTTTCCTTTTGTTTCGGTAATTGTCTCATATATTTAACTGGTTACAATTAGGATTATTACCTTTTCTTCGTTAGCCTCATATATATATATATATATATATATATATATATATATATAGTAAAACATTTATCAAAATCATCCTGATAAACTCCTTGTCAGCCACTAATTATTTTGTGCCATGTCATCATTTTTTAAAGTCTCACCCTAAAAAAAAATATACTCTACCTACACCATATAATTAATTATTAAACTCTTTGATTTTATATTTAGATAGTAGGGTTCACTCACATTTGGATTAGGGTTTAATAATTGTAAATTTTAATTTTTGTGATATTTTATTTTTGTAATTCCTAATTTTTGTGAAACAATATAGTAGAGTTCACTCATAATTAGATTAGGGTTTAATAATTGTATATTTAATTTTAGTGATATTTTATTTTTTTTAATCCCTAATTTTAATGAAACAATGTCGTAGGTTCACTCACATTTGGGGGTTAGTGAACCTACGATTCATCATTGTTTCATTAAAATTAGGGATTAAAAAAATAAAATATCACTAAAATTAAATCTACAATTATTAAATATGAGTGAACCCTACCATATTGTTTCAACAAAATTAGGAATTACAAAATTAAAATTTACAATTAGTAAACCCTAATCCAAATGTGAGTGAACCCTACAATCTAAGAATAAAATCAAAAGAGTTTAATAATTAATTATATGGTGTAGGTAGGGTATATTTTTATAAGGATAAGACTTTAAAAAATGATGACATGGCACAAAATAATTGGTACTCTGATCCTGATAAATGTTTTACTCATACATATATATATATTGTATATGTGTATGTAAAATTTTCTTGCTTTGCAGGCGCTGTGTTTCCATTGTTTCTTGTTTTCTTCTTCAGTTAATTTCTTGTTCTTTGTTTACTGGTATGGATTCTTTCATGCAACTTTTTTCTTGTTTTTTCTTTGGCCGTTCTACTTTTTTTTCTTTTACTTTCTCTTTTGTATCTTTTGTCCGTTTGGTTGGCGATTCTCTGATGTTTGTTCAATTTTCTTTTTTATATTTATACATATTTGATTTTTACTTTTGGTATATCTATGGTTTTCATATGCAAAAACAAAGTGAAGCTTTTTCAGTTTTTTTTTTTCGTTCTTTGTCTCCTGTATTTTTGGCTTCAAAGATTTTACGTTTTTGAATCTTTCAATTGAAAATTTTATTTATCAATTATATGGGTTGTTTTAGTTTTTCCAGATTTCTGAGTTTTTTACGATTAAGAAAGGTGAATTTTTTTGGCATATTTCTTTCACACGATTTACGTTTTTCTATATTTCGGTATTTTAAGTTTTTATTTGAAGATTGTTAACATATTTTTAGACCAATTTTGGTGTAATTAATACTCAGATTTTAGATGTTTTCAAATTAAGTAGTTGATTATTTTATGATTCAATTGATATCATGCATGAATGATACATAATTAATAATTTTGTATTGCATAAATTTAGTGTTAAAAGTTTTATTCAATGTGTAACTTAGGTCATATGTTGAAAGAATTTATATTTTGATGCGGTTTAAAGAATTATAGTTGGTGGTATTTGATTTTTACTTTTGGTACATGTACAGATCTATGGGTTTTTCGTCTGTTTTTACATAGTAAACTATTTTCTACTCATTTTCTTTTCGTTGTTCTTTGCATATTTTTTTTTGGAAATTTGTACATTCTCTGTTTTGGGGATAAGTGTTAAACTATTTTCTAACAATTTTGAAATTTTTGCATGTTTGGATCCTTCAATTGAAAATTTCGTTTTTTCAATTACATGGATTGTTTGAGTTTTTGCAGATCTATGAGTGTTTTTTTTATTTACTCACAAATTTGATTTTTTTTTGGGTCTATTCCGTTGAGATGACCTACCCTTTGTATTTCGGTATTTTAAAATAGTTACTAATTTTGGTGTTTCTGTGTGTGAATTAAAATTTTAAATGTTTTAAAATTAAGTAATAAATTATGTTATGAATGAATGGATATCATGGATGCAAGATATATTATTAATAAATTTGTATTGCATGAATTTAAAGTTTAAAATTTTGTTGAATGTGCAGTTTGTACGAATATGTTGAAAGAATTTCTATTTTTTTGTGGTTCCCCGAATTATAGTTGTTGGTAGTGTTGCATGTATAGAAGGGTTGGTGGACAAATATAAGATCAATATTCCTTTAAAATTCTTTGATAAGTCATTTGTCTTTCATACGTAAATTGTGAAAACATCAAAATTAAGTAAAGGTGTGTATTTCTTGAAGTTATTATTTAATTTTGTGTAAATTACTTCAATCATCTCTCAACTTGGGGGCTCATTTCGTTTTTGTCCATAATCTTTAAAACGTTCCATTTCCGTCCCTCATGTTATAATTTGATTTAAAATCTTCATTAATCCATTTTTTTCCACTTAAAATTTAAATTAAATAAATAATTAACACATATATAACAAATAAAAGTGCATATAAATTGATAGAATTAGACATATGAATGTTAAATGGTCATCGAAGTTGAATTTTTCTAATATGAAAAGTAAACAAATGACCATTGAAAACTACAAATGTAACATGAGGGTCAAAAATAGAACGTTTTAAAGATTAGGAACAAAAATGAAATGCGACCCCAAGTTGAGGAATGTTTAAAGTAATTTACCTTTTAATTTTAACAAAGATTGAAAATAGTGCATAGTGTGTTATGTCTATTTTTATTACATATTATCGTTTTTTTTTGGCTCTATTCTTTTATTGTATACATAAATATATACTATTTATTTTTTTGGGCTCTATTTTGTTATTATTATTATTAATATATATATATATATATATACTATCTATTTTTTTTGGACTCTATTTATTTATTATATTATATATATAATTTTTAATGACAACATGTTTTCAAGTTAGTAAGTTAGTATTGTTGTAAAAATTAAACAAACTATATACACTATATGTTATTTAATTTTTGGCTGAAAATATTGTATAGCGTATTGTGTCTATTTACTTGTTACTAGTAATCGCGCTGTCGCACAAAGTGCGGCAGCCCAGAGTTGTGTTTTGAGCCTTATGTTGTTTGGTATTATAATTGGCCCAGCATTATTTTCACTAAAATGGGCTGTTTTTGTTAGAGCCTTAGGTTAATTTATTAGGCTAGGGTTTTAATATTGTGTATGGAAAAAGTGATAACGAAACGGTTGCGGCTGTAACCTTATAGCTACCGGTTATCGATGTCAGCAAATTGGCAAATCTAACTCCGCGAAAATGATGTATATGTCAATAGTGTTGGATTTCATACATATATATCCGAATTTTGTTAAGGAAATATTAGTTGGAAAGATTATGGATGCAACCAATCATGGTAGCTGTTTCCTTTGGCTAAGGTAAGGGTTTTTTCCATTTGTTTGCTTTGATTTTGAATAGTTTTTTTTCCTCAATATTAAATCCTAGAATAGTATAAGTCTGTTTTTAGTACCGAAACTTTATAATATTTGAGAAAGATACTCTGCTTTGCTCGTCTGCGTTTTTGATATATTTTTTCCTTTTTTTTTACAGTGATTTATTTACATGCGATACTGGCTACCAATGTAAAGATTTGCTTATGCGAAGCTTAGTAGAGAAACTGGTAATGATTGATATTGGTGAAATACAGCTTGTAAGGTTGTGAGATAGATCTGCTTTATAAAGCAATAAAAAGATGGGCCAAAATGGTTGGATTTAACGTAGCAGAAAGAAAAGAGATGGCAAAATAGCAGGTATATTAGTAAATAAGTTAAAAGATTAAAAGGCTTGTTTTTTTTATATTATTATTTTCTTTCTGATATGCTTGAAAAAATTTGTAATAATTTTCTAAGTTATGGTTGATAAAATAATTAATAGTAAATAGAAAGAATCAATTAACGAATTTGGTGGGTAACTGATTATGTTTATTAACATACATAGCAAAATCATTTTTTTATAGTATTATTTGTAATTGTAAAGCTACTTTAAGCTTTTTAAAACCAAAACATGTTTGATATGATTTAAAACAAATGGTAAAGCTAATACAGGATACATAATTGAGGTCATTTTAAGGAAGTAAGCATTTGTGAGAACCAAAAAAACAACATTCTTTACATTAGGGCTTAGAAAATACGTAGCAGACTAATTTTATACAGACTTATAGTAAATTAAAAGTATAACTGAAGAAAAACATATTGATCAGAAGTAGAAATTTTTATTTATTAGTTTTACCTTGTTTGCTTTCTTTTTCAAATACTGGTTCTAAACTTCTTTTGGCCCCTATGCTTGTTGTAATGGTACTTGTCTCTGTTTGTTGTTTGGTAGCTATAATTTCTTTTATTGGAGTTTGTATGATATCAGCCTGCAAAGTGTGAGTTGTTTTCTGAATTTCTTCTGAGCATGTAGTGTCAACACTTTTACCTCTATCATCTCGAAATTTTGATGATAATGCAACATCTGTAGATGGTCATGCTTCTTTGCCTTGCAATAATTTGGAAGATTGACTTTCTGTGGGCAGGCATGTTATGATGTTATAGCGTGTCACTTGTCCTGTTCTTGTCATGAAACTATTGATTCGCAAATGGAATAGTAATCGAAGGCCTTCAAATTTATTGTTAAAAGTATCACAATCCACCTGTTCATGTTGTGTAATCAAGTATTAGGTCTGGAATTAATAATATTATAATAAAAAAAATGCAAAGGCTATAAAACGATAGTTTATATGTATACCTCTTTTTCCATAGCTATAATCTGTTTAATTGTAAATCTCAGCAATAGTTCTGCATTTTTTTTATTGATTGATGCTTGTAACCTTGCAGAACCATCAAAAAGCTCAATTTGAAAGCGAAGCCTATACAAAATTATAATTAATCTATTTTAGTTATTATATGAATCGATTCATTTATTTGGTTTGTTTTGTAATATGCATCTTACTGAGGTTGAGGTGCTGGACATGTTGTGGCACAATATAAGACAAGTAAATTCCATATCAAGTCTTGCACCAATAGTTTTCGAACAGTTTGGACAAATAAGATAGTAGAACTTCTGCCTAGGGCTTTCTATCTTCACTTCAGCCTTCACCCAGCATGATTTGATCTACAGGTAAGGCCACAACCATTTATTTTTGTTGCTATGTTTATATAAGTGCCTAACTATCTATTTTCATAATAGTTGCATAGCAAAAATTGTAAAATAGAAAAGTTGAATTAATTATTATTTCGGTCAGGCTCAACAATTGACTTATCTTACGAACTTGAGTATCTGAAGGAGTACTAATTATTTGATGTTGTTTTTCATACAGCTTTTCAGCCACAATCTTTTCAATATGACTTGTATTTGTTTGTAACCTATATAGATAATAACATGGTTTTTAGAAATCTAGAAAGAAGAAAGCTTTGTTAAACACGTATGGATATTGTTATATTTAAATATAGACTTACCAGTTTTTAAGCTGTATTGCCTGTGGTAAAGGTGGATCAAAGAGAATCATGCTGTTTGACATAGTTCGTATTGAAATACTTGAAATATAAAAAAATCGATATAGTAAAAAATCTGCATTATATTAATAGATTTTTTTAAAGTAAAAATTACCATGAAATGATGTGATTGCTAATTGTGTGCCCAAAATGATTGGCATTTCATGAACATTATTAATAATATATGGCGCTTCCGCGTATAAGAAATCTTCCCAGAGTGTAAATATCATAGGTCTGCACCTGCATAAATTCAAATTGTATTTATAGAACTTGTTTTGATTTAAAACATGATATAAAAAATAATAATGCTCATTACTCTTCATTGAGAATGATAAATTCTTGAATAGGGACGCTTCTTCCTTTCACTGGCACAGTTCTTGGTGGAAGAACATGTATCACAGCACACAGAATATCTGTAACAAGATGTAATTTCGAATTAGATCCAAATCTACAATAAAGCATTGATTAAAGATTTTATATCTAAATTATTAATATAAACTTTTTTACAAATAAAATTTAATTTTAGAATAGTTATATACTTAGCTGATTTTTAGACCAGGATTGTCCATTTTATCATCAAAATCAGCAAATTTAGTCAGGCTATAATAGTCAACTAATGCCAGTTCTGTTGGCTGCTGAACTTGCTTTATAAAAGCACTTTTTTTTAGTATCTTCTGGTAAGAAGAAGACCCTTATCGTGGAAACGTTCCTACTATTGGCCTTATCATCGCATTGCCAATGTAGAATGTTTTGTAGAGTTGCAAAACTTTGTGAAGCTGATGTACATCCTCACTATAAGAAATAGCTTGTATGATATTTTTCTGTAGAATTCGTTATTAGCAAATCATTTGAATAATTTGAAATTAAAATAAGTAAATATGTGTAAGAAGCTGTTTATACATGAACATCGTTGAAAACATATCTTTGATATGCAGCTCCTTTTTTTTTCAATACGTATTGGGGTTTTCTCAACTAAAATTAGTTTTGATACCCAATCTCTAGCCGTATCCGCTAGTGCTGAAATAGGGATACATATATTCTCCATATTTGTTTGAAATGTGAAAAAAGCTATTGAATAAAAAAAACGTAATTTAGATTCTAATAAAGCATTCCATCAGAATGGTAGAAACATTCAAATTACATATTAAAAGATAATTTTAAAAACTATAGAAATAACTACTTGTTTGATGATATCAAATTCAATACTTAAACATGTTAAAAAAAACATTCAATGGTTATTCACATATTGAAATGTTCAATTAATGTTTGCAAATCTAATTTTATGTACAAATTCAATTAAAAAAATGAAATAATAAGAGTTATCTATGCAAATTAGAAGGATATGAGATTGATAACATAAAATGTAAAGGTGGACATTTGTTTAAATGAATAAATTTGGAACCATCAATGACAAAATCTCAGTATATACTTCATTTTTTTGTGATATTAGTGGTAGTAGCAATACCGATTGGTGGCCTGATCAAAACTTTCACCTATTTTGCACTTTTAACCCTGGATAAAGCAACATATAACTGTCCATGCAAAAAAATAGGCTCTTTCAGATATATACCAACGAAATCTAATGTCTGACCTTGGGCTTTGTTAATAGTCATTGCAAAATATAAACGTACCAGAAATTGTGTTCTTTTAAAAGGTATAGAGCTGCAATCATGCTTTGAACATTCGGAATAAACACAGCTGTACCAATATATGAATCTGTAGAGATTTCAGCCAAGATAATATTTTGTTCAAATGCCTTACAGATAAGGCGAGTTCCATTTGATAACCCTTTACTCAGATTGATGTTGCGCAATAGCATAATAGGAGAATTGATTTTCAGAATAAGTTGATGAGGCGGAAAACCTTGAGGAGTCAATGAATGTAATAAATCTTGTTGCTCCACTTGATCCATAAAATTAATAGCCTCATCTGCTGTAATATATGAATTCTTCTCCTGGGAACTCCATTATCAACATATTGTTCATCTCATGAACAAAATCATTCCTTGTTGTAAGAATTGCTCTATTAATAACCGAGGCTAAATCTGTAGTAAAATAGTTCAAATCTGGGAACACAGCATGAATAAGAGCATGTAGTGATGTTGTTTCATTCACAAATGGAATGTTCATGCTCTCTGGAATCTGGATTTGTCTATCTTCATTCATTTCTTCCAACCCATTCCCTATCTGAAGTAAATATTCAGAAAAGCTAAAATCAGATTATGCCCTCATATTGTGTTGCAATTGTATTTTTTCGAATCTTGGCCAAAGTGGTGACATGACAGTACTTGCATTTATGATATCTTCTTTCGAACCTTTAGGGATGACTGGTAATGTCTGTCTAAAATCACCGCCAAAAACTATTATTTTGCCACCAAACAGTTAGTCCACAGCTGTTATATCTCTTAGAGCTGTATCAAAATGTTCAATAATGTTTCTTTTCATCATTGTGGCCTCATCCCAAATAATAAGTTTTGCAATTCTCAATAAATAAGACAATGTACTTTGTTTGTTTATATTGTAAGCTCTATTTGTATCATCATCAACTGAGATTCTAAATCTTGAGTGTGCTGGAAGAATAGAGGCTGCCACTCCTGAACTGGCCGTTGTAAGTGCTATTCCACCATCTGATCTAATCCTTGCAAGCAAACATTTGTAAAGGAATGTTTTACCTGTACCAGCTGGACCATCTATGAAAAACGCCTTTGCTAAACCTTGGTTTATATGATGTATTATTATATCATAAGCTTGTTTTTTATCTGAATTTAATTCTGATATTGCTTCTAGCTCTTGTGGTGATATAATGATATTTACTTCAGCTTCTAATTCTTTTATCATGGTGTCTATTTATTCCAATTCTTTGAGATCATCAATAAAGCTGAAATCCTGTAGGCCTTTATTCATAGAATGAAAACAGTTATCTATTGCATGTAATGTTTTCTTTCTTACCATACTATAGTCCAATGTCTTGTTTCGACTAAAATCTTCAGAAGGTTTTTTTCAAAGTCTAACCATAACTTATTTGCATGTTCTAGATTAGAATATACCAAAAGAGTTGCAAATAATTGTAAAAGTGCAGCCGGCACCATATAGTGAATACCTTCTTGCATACAAAGGTATGCAATATTATTATTTTGAAAGAGTCCTAATAATTCAGCTGCTGCTTTATATGTATTTGCAATTTCACCATTGACAGTTCTTAAATTTGTAAAAGAAGTCACTCCTTGTCGGTGCATCAGAAGTAGTCGAAAATAGTATTTCTCACCTTGCGATGGATGTATAGTATGTATTCTTCTAATAACCTTTCTTTGTTTGCGCCGTTGCCATTCTTTAGATTGGTCATTCCATATAAAATAATCTAAAAATTCAATATATAGACAATTTAGCCTTCGTGCATATAAATATGATCTGTTCATAAAAAAAATATTCAGTCAGAATAGTTTTTTTACATATCGGATTATTAACAATATTATGAAGTGATTGTGTAGGCTTAAATACAATATTTTTGCTTATTTTCTAAATGAATAGGAAGGCTTATAACTGCAGGATATGTCTGGTTAAAATCAAACTTAAATATTCTCTATACAGCTTTAGGTGGAGAAACCTACCATCCTATTTGAAAATTTTTGATTTCATCAATTATTTCATCAGTTTGTTGTAATGCTATATTATATGCAATTTTATCATGTCCTTTATAAATATATTTGAATATATATTTGATTGCTCGAATTGTTGAACAAATCTCTACATTGATATGACAATTGAATTTTGAAAGTAAATATGGGCTATAAGGAACTACCCAACGATTATCTAAGTAATGGTCACGTACCTTAACTAATCTTTGATCATGTCTGCGGCGATATATAGGATAAGTATTTTCTCCATATATTGTTGTGTTTGAAAATTTCTTGGGATATTCGTATTTACAACCAGAATTTGGTTTCATACAGCTGCAATTCGGATCAAAGCTTCCTCAAGGTCGTGTATCATATGTCTCGCCACCAATGCATACAAATATGGCTGACTTTTCATATCTGGTAATTCAGCACTTACAATTCTGTCACATTCTTCAGTTGAATAAAGTTTAGACATAGAATTAAGAATAATAAGGAAATGAGCATGAGGCTATCCTCTTTTTTGAAATTTCAATCACATACGTGTATGCAACAACCATTTCAAAAATCTTTGTTTTTTAAATAGTTCAATTTTTAAAAGTTCAAGCTTGGCTCTGAATATTTTGGCTATTAAATCTGGTCTATTTTGTGCTTCATCAGAATGTAATTTATTATTAGAAATTTCTGCCCAGCTTGGATTAGCAATTATTGTAAGAAATATATCCGGTTTTCCATAATGTTGTACCAAGGTCATAGCATCCATATATCTTTTATGCATATCTCTAGGACCACCAACAAAAGAAGCAGGTAATATAACTCATTTTCCAATATCAACATCTGAGTCATGTCCTTTTATAATACTATCCATTACACCTTTATAAATTTCTGTTCTCATATGATTTTGGATTTCTGTTGATTTTAGAAATTCTAGCCTGGAAGTTTCGATTTTAATATACATATCAACAACAAATTGTTGCAAAAGTCTACCTGTATGTAGTAAAAATGATGTGTCATCAGACCTGATTTGTAGCTTGTATCAATAATATTCTCTGCAGGATACAACATTTTTTTACTATTTCTTGATGTACCTACAAAATATTTAGATCTTATAAAAATAAGCACAATTGATATATATATATATAGATAATTTCAATAGGTTAGGTTTTTACATTTAAAATACCTGTTTTCTTAGCCTCTATAGAAATGTGGCATATGCAAATTTTCGTGCATCAAACTCTCTTTCACTGTTGCATGTTTTAAAAAGATTCTGTTTGTCTGTCTTTGACATCAATCTTTCTATTCCTGGGTGCCAACCAGGCTCACCGTTTGTAAAAATTAATGGATATTGCATCGTATCATAACAGCCAAAATAATGTTTTACAATCTGAGTAGGTCCATCTTTCGGATAAATTCGGATATGTTGACTGTTATATACTTCAATATTCTCTGGTTCAGACCATATGACTGCAACTTGGGATATGTTTGGTTTGCTGAATATTCTTTGGTCTAAATCAGGATGTGCTTTTAAAACAATTCTATAACTATCCAAATCTTCTACTTGACCCAGGTTTCTAAAAAATATTGAATAAGGATTGGGTTGTAATAACCCAGCTAATTTTGTAATCAAATTTTTGTCAAATTTTTCAGAGATAGAATGACGGTTACCAAGCTCATGTTCTGTATCAAAAAAATATAGTTATACATTGGTTGGTTTTTGATATTCTGTAGGTGTAAGTGGGGAAATAAAATGGTAAACCTGATCTTGAACTCTATATGTATAAATTTCATCTGTGCGTTTGCTTAACATTTTATCACAATGGGCTCCAAGTGATGTAAATGCAAACATGTTATTATAACTTCGAACATTATTTCGAAAATCAGATCCATTGTTCGAATTTTCAAGATATAGCATTTTTAGTTGCTCTACCATTTGGCTTTGTAATAACTTTATTTTATCAGCAGAGCAACAGAATTGAGGAGGCTCCAGATAAATTCTTTTGACATGGCAATATACACAACTTGATACATCTGATAGGATCTCTGCTTCAGTAGTTATGTTTTGTAAAGGGTCAGGTATATTGGCCGTTTGTGGGTAAAAACCTAGTATCAATAGCTATAAATTCGATATATAATAACTGTACAAATTGTTTAAACAATGCTTTACAATGCTTGGAGCTTAAGATATGTTGGTAGTTTTGTAAAAGCAGCTTCATAGATGAATTCTTAGCAATAAAACAATACATATATATAAAACAAACAGATATAGTGTAAGCATTCTATTAAGAAGAACCCAAGTTAGCTAAGTAATTTTAGAGATCTTAGTAATATTTTATTTTATTATCAATAGATTGAATAATCATATATTTATATATATATATATATATATGCTTCTTTTTCTAGAAAAAATGATTATTACAGAAAGCATATTATTAAGGTTTTTTAAAAAACCTTAATAATGAGCTACAAATCTAAATTGGATTAGTTTTTTAGGCATTATATATTAGGAAGTGTCATTTTAGATAAACCACCCCTATAGAATAATGGCTTATAAGTTGCTATTTTTTAAACAAAGTACTCCACGAGAATAGATCCGAAATATGCCAACCAAAAGGAAATATAAGTCGGCTGGAGAACGAAGAAGTGTGCAACAATAATGTCGGCAGACTGAAAACGATCAGAAAAAAGGAAAAATTCTTCAACATCTGTTAACAAACTCCAAATTACAAGCAAGCTAAGTTCGACTGCAACACAAGAACTTTTATTAAGAGCTTCACTTTCGAACGAACATGCTTCAACATCTATAGAAGCTGAGCATGTTCAACAGTCAAATAGAACAATACCTATTTTGGATTCCACAACAACAAGTACCCAAGGTATGTTTCCTTCTATTATCTAAATCCATCTAATAAGCAAAAATTAGAATTTATAATATTAAAAACAAAGTTACATCTAAGTATCTGAAACCAGTTTGATAAACAGAAACATTTATATATGTATTTTTGATTTGTAGGTAAAAACATAGGTAACCTAATAAATAAATAACCAACCTACAAAGTTGGAAACCACCAAAGGCAGGTTGATTGGTACCACCTATTTACTTGTAAACTGCAACAATAAATGCAAAGAGTAAAGAGGAAGCTGTGAGTAGTTTTCTCCAACACTATAGAAATATTAGTTGTTAAGATTGAAGTTAAACTTTATAAGACCAAGGCGGTAGGTTTGCAAGGATAAATATGAAATATGAAAGTTATAGCTTGATATATGTTGAATATATAAAACACAACTAAGTTTTCATAGTTTAATAGTATAAATGTAGTAAAAAAATCCTTTTTATTGCGCCTTTTGAGGTTTAAGAATTAGGGCTAGAAATAAGGGCCAGTCAGTCAATGAGTTATTCACGTGTATATATATATATATATATATATATATTTGTCTTTACTCTTACTCAAATTTTATAAGTGTAATAAAATGTTTTTATTAATACGATATCTAATAATAAATCAATTTTTATTTATTAAATCAGCTTTTATACATAGTGCTATAAGGGAACAATAATTTAGGATTTTATAAAATTAATGAACTTGCAATAATCTGGAGTTGAAAAGATAGATTCAGAGGCTACAAGGTAAGCATGGCCACGGTTTCGGAATCGGCAGTTCTGGTTCCGGTTCCGTCCGGTTCCGATTCCAATTTTGTTCCAATTCCGATTTTTAGTTTCGAATTTCGATTGTAATCCCACTTTTAAATTTGATTTTTATTGAAATAATGATTAAACTATTAATTGAAACTCAAATAATACAACGTAATAATATAATTAGAATAATAATAGTTACAATTGAACTTAATTAATATATAGTTTTTAGATAATAGAACTAGGAAGAATTAGATAAATGAGATTCAAGGATATAAAAATAATAAGAATATTTGAATATTTGAAATATTAATTACAATTCAACTAGTATAATATAATAACATAATTAGAATAGTAGTTAAAATTAAACTAATATATAAATTTTTTAGAATAATAGAATTATGAATATTAGATAAGTGAGAAAGAAAGATATAGAAAGAATAAGCGTATTTTATAAAAAATTTCAAGTTAAAAATTTTAAATCATAAATTTACAAGTTAGAAATTAATAAATGAAGAAACTACTAAATTTTATTTATTGGATAGAAAAATTTACAAGTTAAAATTTTTAAATCATAAATTTACAAGTTAAGATTTTTAAATCATAAATTTACAAGTTAGAAATTAATAAATGAAGAAACTACTAAATTTTATTCATTGGATAGAAAAATTTACAAGTTAAGATTTTTAAATCATAAATTTACAAGTTAGAAATTAATAAATGAAGAAACTACTAAATTTTATTCATTGGATAAAAAAATTTACAAGTTAAGATTTTTAAATCATAAATTTACAGGATATAAATTAATAAATGATGAAACTACTAAATTTTATTCATAATTGATAATGTAAAAATGTTATAAATTAATATTTGAAAAAACATAATAAATTATTTCAAATTTTCAATAATGTAAAAATGTACAATATGATATTTTTCTTCATTTTAATAAACTAATTAGTCGTCGTCGTCGTCGTCATTATTGGCTCTATCGGCATCGGTGATAGGTGAATTAGTTGTACAAGTAGAACTACCATCGGTAGTAGCGTCTAAATCTAAATCAAAATTTTCTTCTATGTCTTGTTCTTGTTCTCTATATGCGGCTTTAGTCCAATCATCTACTAAAGCTTGAATTTCCATGGACATGGGGCTCAAACGTGATCGGGTTTGTCTAAAATGTTGCCACCTTGACTAAAAGCTTGTTCTACGGCTACGGTTGATGTCGGGGCCACCAAAATCTCTTTGGCTATCGAAGCGATAATGGGGCACATCGTTGTCTTATTCTTCCACCATTCTAATATTTTGAAGTTCTCAATACTATCATATTCATACTTGATATCACTAAAATCAAAAGATGTGGTTAAATATACCTCAAGTTCCGTACTAGTAGTATCCTTGTGTTTTTTTAACGATTGAAACATTTCTAAACCAGGAAGGATAAAGGAATATGAAGATCCAATATTTGAAGTTGAAAAACTAGGGTGACTAGTATGAGTGTTAATGATACTACTAGTTGGAACTTGAGGTTGAAAATTAGAAGAATATTCTTCATATGATGCATTTAACATATCTTTAGTCTCATTTATGTATCTACTTACATTTAATTGTAATTGCATAATGTCGATCTAATGGAAAACATTCTTTTAATGTATTAAATAAAATTTCAAATATTGGTCTAAACCTTGAAATTTAAAACGAGGGTCAAGAACAATAGCAACTAAATATAAAATTGGAATTTCTTTATAATAATTAAGCCATTTTTCTAACATGTAAATAATAATTTGCATCAAAGTTTCATCATTTATGTGCATTTTTAATACACCAACTATATTACATGCTAAAAATTTTTTTATCATGCCTCGATTACACAACGACATTTCAAGGCATGGATACATTCGATTTGACTTGAGGATGGCACAGTTGTAAGTGGGCATGATAATGTAAAGGTTTTCCATTTTTGCCAAAATAACAGTGTGTTATAACTCGAAATCTTTTAATCTATTACAACCAGATGCTCCTCATTCTCTCTAGAAAAACCATTCCTAGCTAAACCCTCTTACCATTTTCAACCACTCAAACGCCTCCCTTATCCACGTTGGAATCGCCACAAAGGACCAGCTCCCCCTTCACACATGAACTCATTGATCTATCGTTGTCTCTTTAGCCTCGACCAGATTAGTTTAGGCAGATCTAAATCGCCATCTTTATACCGAGCCGACAGATCCACATCGACGTTGACCCCGATTTAGGGTTGAACACCCACTCTCACATGGCAGTGGTGGGCCGCTTCTTTTGATGGCAGCTTCGCCAACTAGGCAAGTACAGTCAGCGAACATGAATTCCTCCACTACTATAGCGTCGTCGACAGATCGAGACCATGCTTACCCCACTTCCACTCCGGATAATGCTGTCTCTTCGCCGGCTCCTCATCTACGCACCAATCCCCCCTCAGGTTGGCCATGTCTGTTTGATTTTTCCTCCTTTAACCTAGCTAGTTTCCCTCAGCTAGCTTCAGTCTATAGGAGATACCCTAGAGACACTGCAATCGAAACCCCATCGAGCAGGGTTTCCTTAAGGACAAACTCGGCTGCCGTTTATTTCAACCCGGTGTCGCAAGCCCCAGCTCCCTCCAATCCAGAAACAAATCTCCTTACTCCGAACCGCTGCCCAGGCACAACTTTTCGGGAGGCCAATCTTGGGGATTGGTCAAACACAGAACCCGACCTCTACACCTTCAGCTGCAGGGTATGCCAAACTGACACCGATCACCAAATCATACCAGGAGGCTGTGTCAGCTCCGTGGGCCAAAATCGTGGATACTTCCTTCTCCCTCTCATCAGTCAAATCTCTCTCCACATTTGAGGGGGAACCAGCCTTATTCATTTCAGAGGATGAA
The DNA here is from genome assembly GCA_016586305.1 of Ophiorrhiza pumila. NCBI lineage: Eukaryota > Viridiplantae > Streptophyta > Magnoliopsida > Gentianales > Rubiaceae > Ophiorrhiza > Ophiorrhiza pumila. The sequence goes on from BLIW01000006.1 coordinate 20,616,168, forward strand.
AAACTGAAATTGGCCCAGCCATTTCGCGTTGCCCTCATTGGAAAGTTTAACCGTGGAAGGCCGTCAATGACGATTATTCGTAAGGAAATTCTTACTACGGGATTCACAGGAGAATGTTATGTTGGATTGATTGATCAAAAACACATTATTCTCCAATTTCAGCTTGAATCGGACTCCCACCGAATATGGATGAAAAAAACTTGGTCTTTCCGTGGATTCCAAGCCAATATTTTCAGATGGTCGATTGATTTCTGCCCGGAGAAGGAATCGTCTATTGTTCCTGTATGGACCAGCTTTCCCCTACTCCTGGTGCATTTATGCAACAAGGAAACATTATTCGCCCTTGGTTCGGTAGTTGGCGATCCTCTCAAGCTTGATCTGGCCACGGCGGCAATGGTGAAAGTGCGCCGTCCTAGCGAGACGCGCATTTGCATTGCTGTTGATGTTCTCAAGCCCCTTCCTCAACGAGTGTGGATTGGATCTAAGGACAAGGGCAAGTGGCAACAAATTCTATACGAAGATATTCCAGAATTCTGCACTAATTGTTCAAAGCTTGGTCACACTCAAACAAACTGCAAGAGGAAACCTCCAACCCAAGTTTGGGTGCCAAAGAAGAAATCTGTTGACAAGGAAAAGGCCCCCCCAAACAGGCAAGATTGAGGAGGTGGCACCTGGTTCACTGGATCAAGGAATTGTACAGGACGAAATTCAGGCATGTAGGGATGACAACAAGTCTCAAAATCAAGATCAGGAAGAACCAGTTAATCTTAATAATCAGGCTGCTATAATAGACACTGTAGAGCCTGAACCCGAGGAAAAAATAGACGCTGAATTGAGTCTAAAGGAAAGCTCTAGCGGCTCAGAGATGGAACCTGGTTCGCGTAGCAAAGGGCAGAATCTGATAGGGAAACAAGCTGAGACTCTAGCTGCCTCTACTGATTTGCAGCTTGTGGTAATCGAACCTGAGCCTCCAAGCCCTCTAATGGAAACACAGCTCCAGCCTACTTTAGATAAAGATAGAGAGAAAACGAGCAAGAAGGTTGTGCTGAACCGTCTTCCACAGCCACAATCAGATTTGGAAATTCTTTCCAAAATTGAAACACTCAAAGTAAGGATCAGATGGGAGGAAGTTGAACCCTCGTCAGTATACAGAACTAACTCAACTTCAGATTTAGCCCAGCTACAGAATATACCCACAGAATTAGAATCAGAAGCAGACGTAGAAGGGGATGATCGCTGGAATGAAAATAGTTATGAGGAGGAACCGGAAGATGAATTCTCTAAGTTCCTTTCAAAAATGGAAAAAAAGCAGGAACCCTCAGAAGCAAACGAAGTATACGAAGGCCTTAGTTAGTCCCAAAGCATTTGCCCAGTCGGGGAGAAAACTAAGGGAGAGAAATCCTTCCATTTGCTACTCAGAAGGTAAATACAGGTAAAGGTCATTGGCTCCTGAGGTTTCGATGTTAAAGTAGCTAGATCATTTTCTCTTATTATACTGCGGCCCCTGATTACTGAAGTTAATATCAGCTTGGCCATGTGTTTAATGATTTAATTGTGGGGGATGCAACAGATCTGTTGCTGCCATGACCTTAAACTTAGCCTAGGTTATATGCTAATTGTGAAGTGGGCTGGAAATGTGATAATATCCTTTTGGGACAATGTGAACTGCTGATGAATGGTTTTGTTGGAGAAGTTTCCTGCTTCTCTATGGCCTGTTGTACATTCTGATGGATTGGGTGGTACTGAAATGGAAATGTTATGCTGCCGGATTTTCTAAGGCCATGTGCGTTTACAAAATAGAGCTGTCCTGGAATATTAGAAAGAAATGTACAGCTACTTATGGATAGTGAATGGGGCCATCGTTGTTCTGACTTCTACTATGCCAATATATCTGCTTCTTGTGGGACGAGTGTTGAAGGAATACTGGATATGCCACCTTTGTTTCCACAAGCTGCCTTACATTTTGCTTTTGTTTTTGACCTCTTTGGACTTTCGCTGAACTGACAGGATAGTCACTTGGTCTAACCAGTTGTTGTTTTTTGAAAATGCAGCTCACACGTAACAGGATAGGCATGTCTCTTAGTCACATAGCGAATCCTCTTTTGTACATGTTGAGGATGATATATATTAGTCTATGCCGCACACTTTTGTGTAAATGGAGGAAGTACTCCACATTTATTCGCTTTGCTTTCTAGAATGTTAGCGAAGAAGATAGAAAGGTCTTATTATGGTCGTGATGGAAATAAGGCTTTTCTATTTTCTAATAGAGATATTTGTAGGAATTCATGTAGTGGAGTTTCACTCCTAACTCTCACTTACTTTGTAGCGGTTGCATGGGTATGCCCAGCTCCGTTTTTTGCATTATATATATATTAGGTCTGTTTTATTTAAAAAAAACTATATTACATGCTTCAACTAAAAATAAATGAGAAGTCGGATAATACACACGTGAAAACATACAAGTAACATCCTTAAAAACTTTTAAAACTTTTAACAATTTTAAACAAGAAGTCCAATGATTAGGATATAATATAATTTCAAGAGAGTTATCAATGTAAAAATTACATAACAATGAACTATATTTAGAATAATCACAAAGTAAATCATAAGTTGAATTCCAACGATTTGGAACATCCTTTTTAAATCTTTTAGGTTTTTATCCATGTTGTATACAATATTTTGCCCATGTCTTCATTAAACTTGGATGTCCAGTCAAATATTTAATTGCATTTTTAATTCATTTAATATGAATTTTTAATGCACTTAAACCATTTTGAACGGATAAATTTAAAATATGGCATACACATCTAATATGAAAAAATTTCCCACCTAAAATTGGTGTACACATATTTTTTAATTCTATAATAGATGCATTATTAGCTGATGCATTATCAAAACCAATTGAAAAAATTTTATCATTCAAATTATATTCTTCTAAAATAATACTACTTAATCTAGATATATTTATGACCGTATGAGAATCATTAAAAATTCTAAATGCAATTACTCTTTTTTGTAAAAACCAATTTGAATCTACCGAATGACAAGTTATACCCATATAACTATTCATTTGCCAATGATCACTCCAAATATCGGAACATATTGAAACGCGAGAATCTAATTTTAAAAAATATTCCGATAAGCTATTTTTTTCTTTTTTATAAATTTTTTTAATATCACATGTTAAAGTTGTTCTAAGAACACGTTTAACTTGTGGATTTATATTTTCTTGTACTAATCTCACAAAATTTGATTTTTCACCAAATGAAAATGGTCAATATTGTGCACAAACAAATCTAGCTATACCATCTCTCCATTTTGAATCACTAAATTTAAATAAATTTAAATTACTAGAAGAAGAAGAACCTTGTTGAGCAAAACCGGTTAATTGCGCTTGTGACTTTTCAAGGCGGATTTCTTGAGGATGCGTTTTCTTCAAATGCTTGTTTAGTGTACCATATCCGCTCCCAATTTTGAAGCCGTATGATTTCTTGCAAAAATTGCATTGTGCTCTAATAAGAACTCCATCGGCATCAAAAATTTTTGTGAAATATTTCACAAACATTTCGAATTTTGGATTCGTTGGTGGACGACGACTTGATTGTGATGCATCACCAATATTAATTGGTTGGGATGAAGAACCAAACTATCTATTTTATAAAAAAAATTCAAAAGGATTGAAAAAGAATGAGAAATTGAAATAATAATATAGTAAAAATAATAATAAATAATTTAACTAATAATTATAATAGAAAAAATAAATAGATTTGAATTTTATAGAATTTTGATGCTTGAGAAAATTGAAATGAAGAGAATTAGAATGAGAAATTGAAATAATAATATATTAAAAATAATAATAAATAATTTAACTAATAATTATAATAGAAACAATAAATAGAATTGAATTTTATAGAATTTTGATGCCTGAGAAAATTGAGATGAAGAGAATTAGAATATTGAGAAAAAGGAGTAGCAATTGTGTGGGAAAAATGAAAAATTAAGGGGTATTTATAGATTAAAAATTGTATAAAAAATTAAAAAAAAAGGAATTGAGGAACGGTTAATTATTTGACCGGTCCTCAGCTATTTTATTTTGGACCGTTGCCATGTTGGCAACGGTCAGCAAAATACTGCAGCGGTCAAATATTTCTTTTTTTATTTTTTTTAGGCGCGTGCACGTGAAGTCAGCACAATGCTGACGTAGCATATATATAATTTTTTTTTATTCACGGTTTGGAACCGAAATCAGAACCAACAGTTCCGATTCCAAACCTAATAAATAGGAACCGTAACCTAACCGCCTACGGTTCTGGTTGGGGAACCCACGGTTCCGGAACTGGAATCGGAACCGTGGGTTTGGTCATCTCTACTACAAGGTGTGCCATTTTAGGCAACAAAAGTTTCCAGCTGATTAAAAAAAAAAAAGGTTTCCAGCTGATTTGTATTTTAAGCAGCAGCCGACAAGCGGCGGCGGCTTCAGAAATAGCCGGCGATGGCGACAGCTTCCCGACTCCGATCTGGGATCCACAATCTTTCGTCATTGGCCGTACAAAATCAATAGCAGCTGCCCGAAGGACCAGTCAATGTATTCTGCTGAGCTGAGCGGGTGCGACCACCGTAAGCTGAGCCTGAAAAGCTTCAGATCCATCCAGATCCGACGGGGAATAGTAGAGAATCTGATTCTGGTCTCTTCTGATTGAAAAAATCTTTTTCCTGGGCTGATACCTATGGTATCTCGTCGCCGTCAGACAGTTGATCTCTGACGTGCACTTGAACCATTAGACAAGATGCCAGTCCAAGGCATTACACTTACAGCCGCAGAGAACGGTTTTTTGGCGCCGATTGCTTAATAGTTTATGAGCTACACTTGCACTAATTTTGTCATCTGGTGTTGAATGTGGACCCTTTGATGTGGAAAATGATATATTTGGGTTGCAGTTTCTTTTGGTTGTTTGATTGGATTGTTGAGTTATGATGTCCATTTGCTCTGAAATGATGTTGTAGATGAACTATGTGTTCTGTTCATGCGTTTGATTCTTAGAGGATAAGTATTGGTAAGCTTGCTCTTTATGATGAACGGACTATTGCTGGACATAGGCTTCACAATAGTTTGGGTGGAATCGCTGAACCGTGAGCCTATTGAATGCTCCTCTGCTGCAGCAAAGGGAAGGTCACATTTGGGTTGATGATTCAGCACTGCTGATGGGAATTATTTGTTTCCTTGGTGCGACAGTGAGGAAGACTGCAATCAGTTCATATAATTTTTTGCAATGTGATTTACATGTTGTTGGTAAGTTTGGACATTTGGTTGATTGTGAATTCGTGGACATTTGCTTGATTAAGGTTTCTGTTCATATGCTTAAGTGTTTGCCAATTCTTGAATCGTCTTTGGAATGGTAAACAGTTTTATGTGTTTAATGGCTTAAAATGTGATTGAAGAGGCTTGACATTTGCTTGATTGAGAATATGTTGACTCTGTGCTGTCTTGGTGATTTGGACGGAAGTTAGATATTCCTAATGCACCACAAATTGTAATCAACAGCTCCATGAAAGATGCTTCGGAATGTTGAAGGAAAATAGAAAGATATACTCTAGCTCCCTAGGGTAGACACTTTCTGAATTCCACATTAGTCATTTAATTCCAAAATCATGTAATTGGAGTAGTACTCCATATTTATCATTTTCTTCTTGTAACGATGCGTTTGGGTATATCCAGCATCGTATTTTACCCAATATATATATATATATATGCTTGGTTGTTTCAAAAAAAAAAGTTTCAAAATTTTGGACTATGTAATCATAATCATAGATATTTGCAGCAGTCAACTATAAAAATATTTGAATTAACTTATTTTTATAACTAAACTTATGCCTATAATAATTGCATGCACTTAATTTAGTAGAAAGGTTTGGTGTGCATATTTTCCTATAAACTAATATTGCCAAATTCATGTTTTTTTGAATTCTAACATGTGTCATACTACTGTTTTATAATTGTATAGTGTCATATACAAGACAACAATCAAAACTGATATATTTCTCACTTCTATTTGTTTGTTCTTCATAAATTTTTGGTCACTCATCTAGCATCAAGCGTAATTAATATAATAATTAATATGCACAGATCCCACAAATAGCATCAATATCATACTCAAAACCTTATGGCAATGATTTAGCTTCAAATCTAAGCACCAAATGACCAAACGGATGAACATAAGAAAACAAAAACTAAATTATATTAACCATTAAAAATAGATGTTTTAAATATAAAAAATCGTTAAGGATAAGACTTAACAGAAGTTTTTTTTTAAAGCAAAACCAAATTATAGCACTTATAATTTAATCTGGCAACTATATTTGAGAACCATTATAAAGTATACTATAAATAGATTGAAAATACAATAATATGGTATTATAATAATGTATTTGGTTCATATTACCTTTTTCAATGGCAAAATAACATAATTTTAGTTTAATAGTATACTAATATTGTTATTCTTAGGCACACAAAATATTTATAATATTTATCAATTCATAAAACAAAGCAATTCTTACAATTATCAAAATACATACGAATAAAATTTTAACTATATCTAGTTTAAAATGGTTCGTCGTTTAAAATTCAATTAAACGATCAAAGGAGGAAAATTAGTTTTTCTTTGTGCAAAGCTATTGAATAATACAATAATATAGATTTACAATTTTTAATGCTAAGTCATGTTTATTAAAAATAGCCTTTAAACTTAATATTATAATATAAAAAAATTCTCTATATAAATCTAAAAATTTTGATTTGTCTATCTATTGTAAATAGATCAAGCAAATGTAATAAAATTTATATGATTTATTGGCATAAAGAACGGTAGGGCTAAAAAAATCTATGAAGCAAAACGGCGATATTAGTACGGTTGTAAATTTCCAAAACTATAAGTAATAATAATAAACCTTACGAAAATAATAATTTGAGATATAATATATATAAATAAATTAAAATATAAGCTATAAATTCATATATCCCATTATATATTCTAGATCGAGTCTAAAATAGACAGAAAGAATCCTAGTTTGAAAACCTTTTTATATATAAATAAATCAAGCTTATTTTTTTTGCTCACTCAACATAAAAATTGATCAAACCAAATTTTAGATTATATAACTTTTTTAGATTTTGTTAAGACACTGTATATGTTGTAAAAATGATTTTAAAATTTATAACTTATATATAGGTTAGAAAACAAAACCAATTTTCTATACAATTACAAGGATGAATATTAGCTATGTCTATAAACTATTACTAATACATAATATATAATATAAATGGTACTTTAAATTGTTTGCATAAGGCTTTTTTAAACACATTAAGGTTATTTATAAGAAACCTGCAAAGATTTTAGAATCATAGATAGGCATAGACATACGCGTAATATAGAAATATCTTAGAATCCTAACCAAAATTAGTATTGAATCCCACCTACTCAAAATATAACAAGGCATTAACCATTCGCTTTTCTCCCAATTTAAGAAGCATAATTATATAAACTTAATTATAATTGTGTTGCGACAAACCACAAGTTGTAACCAGTAACAGAATGTAGGCTAAGCTGATTCATCATCTTCATCCACCAGATATAGCTGGGCCCCCAATTGAGGTAAACCAATGCTTGGCCTTCCCCTTCAAGGATAGTGGGAATAGCACTCTCCTCACATCATCTGGAGTCACTCTTTGCAGCTTGAATGTGTTGCATAGCCCCAGAAACCAGTCGAGGTGCTCATTAGGGTCCTCGTTGCTCAAGCCTTGAAAGATCTGCCCTTGAGTGATCATGGACACAATTTGTGTCGGGATTTGATAGCTCTCAACGTCTATTCCCTGGTGATTGTTCCTCCGCTCAAAGTTGACCGCGAAATAGTCCCCAAACCGAGGTGGTTGGGGCTGAGGTCTCTCCTCATTGTGTTCGGCCATTTCAATAACCCTTCTCCTTTGCCTCAAAATTCTCTAGAATTCTAAGTCAAGAGCAAGTTCTGGAGCTTCACCTCGGAGCCTTGTTCTAGGTAGCATAAACTGTGAATTCTCACAAGAAAAGGAAACAGCACTTGAACAAAAGATCAGTAGAACAAAATTAACAGAGACAAGTAATGAATTAAGAGTTCAACAAAACAACAAATCAACAATTTAAATTAGAATTCGTAAAGTAACAAACAAAGTAAAACTATCACTAACAACTCTCAACGCTGTGCCTCTCCCCGGCAACGGTGCCAAAAATTTGGCAAGAGCGTCGTCTACCCTTGCAAATTTACCCAATATCACCAAAACAAGTAGTAGTGGCAAGCGGGATCGTATCCAACAGGGAGAGGATTGAATTAAGAATTGTAGAGGTGATAGAATAAAAAGAGTTCAATAAAGCAAGCAGCAAGTATGAGCAAAGACGTAAGTCAATCAAGAAGTGAAATGGTGTTGCCTTGAGGTGGGTCAGTGTGACGACTCTATTTGATTATCCTTGACTAGTGTAAGAACATGAATGAGGGGGTCGTTCTTCTAGTGAACTTAGGGTTGATCTCCTTATAAGACTCACAATCCTAATTCACCCTGCTCCTCTCATCTTCCCTTGGTAGGGCAAGACCTAGGCTCAGCTTCCTAATTCCCGATCCCTACCTGACACTAGAACCCCAACTCCCTTGGACAAGACAGTCAACCAAAGTCCGAGTTCTAATGTTCAAATAATCCTAAGTCTTTCCATTACATTAACTTCAATTGTCATTGGTAATGCACAACTGACGTTGCATCCTTTGACAGATCATAGGACTCATTCAAGTTGTTCCTTATTCCAGTGATGTTATTTCAATTTCCATTAATAGCACTAAATTGACCTCAGTGGTACTGCAAGTCATAAAAAGGGCCTAGGCGTGAGTGAGTAAGCATTGAAATAAAGCATCAACAAGATATAAGAAACAATATCAAACACGTAATATGCAAAACAAATGTCTCAAATCAATTTAGAGTCATCACAGTTAATCCCTCAAAGCAACAACCTAATGTTTAGCCAATCATGTTGATCGGCTTTGAAAACAAGTTTGACAAAGCCAGATCAAACATAGCTGTTACAGAAAGATAAAATGGAATGATCTCCACTCTAATCTCCTTTTTCTCTTGAAACCCTAACTCTCTTGATTGATCTCCGTTTCTGGCTCTCCAAAAGCTCTCTTTCTTCTTGTTCTCCTCTGGCTTTTACAGTTTTCTCTTCATGTCCTTGCCAAGTGAGCTTCCTGGAAGTTTCCTTGCTATGCCCGGATGTTGACACGTGCTCCTGTAAACATAAGCGAAGAATGTAGTGAAGACACGTGTATTTGTCAAATAAGAGTGACGAGGCAAAATATCAAATAGATTGGATGCGGTGTTTTCTACGTGCACATGGACCAAATGTGAAGTGGAGTGTAAACGAAATGTATGCCAAAATTCCTAAGTAAAAATCTAACAAAGGAAAAATACACAAAGGAAAATTATACAAAACGTGCAGAGTGCATGTGTGTGAGGTGAGCCGTGTTGTGTGTGTGCGTGTGTGAGTCGGGCGCGTGGTGCGCCCGCCGTGTGTGTGGCGGTCGCCTAGTGCGACCGCCGTGTGTGTGGTGGGTGCACCATGCGCCCACCATGTGTAGTGCATGTGTGCGAATGTTTGTGCAAAGTGTGTGCGGGTGTTTGTGCAAAGTGTGCGCGTGTTGTGGAGGTCAAACGTGTGAGTGTGGTGAGCTTAAATGTGTAAGTGAGTGTGCTGTGCAAGTGTGAGTGGTTTGTAGACTTTCGTGAGGGCATGGGGATCGGTGGTGTGCAGGGCAGCTTGGAGGTCAGTGGTGTGCATGACCAAGTGTTGTGCATTTTCCATACATCAGAGCATTTTCACGTTGTTTTACAACACTTAGCCATTTTCACACAAATCTCCAAAACATGCAGTTCTAGCACACGATCAACATACCAAGTATCATTTGCGCACAAAGTCGATAGCAAAAGATAAGGAAATTCATACAAATAAGTCGGCAAAATACTGACTTATCAACAATCAACACACATTCTCCAAGATTCGTCCTTTTTAGGTACTAAAATAACAGAAACTGAACATGGACTAAGAGAATCACGAACTATACCTTTGTCAAGGAGTTCATCAACTTGACGTTGAATCTCTTTTGTTTCCTCAGGGTTAGCTCTATAAGCTGGGCGATTTGGAATTTGAGCTCCTGGTATGAAATCAATTTGATGTTTAATACCTCGAATAGGTGGTAAACCTGTTGGCAAAGCCTCGGGAAACACGTCATCATATTCCTGTAAAAGAGATAAAACAACACTAGGCAAAGAAGCAAGGTGATCACTATCAGCAATAAGTACAAGATCCTTACGAATCATCAAATACAAAGGTTGCCTATCTAGTATTGCTCTCTTAATCTCACTCTTAGAAGCAAAATAACAAGATTTATAAGAATCACTATTTCGGCTATTACAAGTTTTAGAAACAATGTCTCGGCCTACACTAGCTATTATATTCTTTTTATGCTCTTATTCTTCCCTTTCCTTTGCTTCTTGTTCAATCATCTCATGGTGTGCTTGTACAATCTTTGATTGGTCTTCAAATACTTGAAGCGGACTCAATGCTCGAAGATTATATTTTTGGCCCTCATAGTCAAAAGAGTAGTAATTCTTCTTGGCATGATATGTTACATCTCGATCATATTGCCAAGGTCTTCCAAGAAGAATATGACTAGCTTCCATGGGGAACCATATCACATAAAATCTCATCAACATACTTTCCAATGGTGAATAAAAATTTCACTTGTTTAGTCACTTTACTTTCGGCAGAATTGTTAAACCATTAAAGTTTATACGGTTTTGGATGTTTCATGCAAGACAACTTCAATTTCTTAACAAGGTAAGTACTTGCCACATTTGTACAACTATCACTATCAATGATCACACCACAAATTTTTCCTTGAACCATGCATCGTGTGTGAAATTTGTTATCTCTTTGAGACAAATCATCATCAATTTGTGGTTGTGCATTAAGAACTCGGCGAGTGACTAAAGAATAATTACCAGCCTCATATGTTATAAGATCTTCACTATCTTCACTTTGGTACTTCTTTTCAAGGGGTGGCATGTCGGCACATTCCTCATCACTTTTCACTTCTCCATTGTCAAGAACAATCATTAATTTTCGAGTTGGACAGTCGGATTGATAATGACCATAACCTTGGCATTTAAAACATCTAATGTCCCTCAATCTTTCATTCGGTTTTAGCGTCGATTTTGAGGTAGAATCAGCAACATTGCGGACTAATTTTGGAGCATTAGTCGGTGCATTTGTGGACTGATTTGGTTTGAATGGCTTCGGCCTTTGTGATGGAGTGAAAGGAGCAATATTCGGCTTTTGCACTCTTTCCCAAGGTGGTGTTAGTTGTTTGGAAACTTCGACCCTTTCCCTTCATATGTTTCTGAATTTTGATAGCTTTGTGAACAAGTTCATTAATATTAACATAACTTTGAAGATTAACATGGTAAGCCAATTCGGAATTCATACCTCTAAGGAACCTCTCAATGGTTGAGTTGGGGTCCTATTGAACATTGGCTTTTATCATAAGAGCTTCCATCTCATGATAGTAATCTTCAACTGTTCGGCTACATTGCACAAGAGAGTGCAATTTTCGGTTGAGCTCTCGGTTTTAATGGGAAGGAACATACTTCTTTCTCATAAGCACTTTCATTTGGCTCCAAGTTTTGATTGGCCTTTCACCATCTTGACGTCTAGATTCAATAACTTCATCCCATTATAAACTAGCATAATCCTTGAGGTGCATAAAGGCAAGGCGGTACCTCTTACTTTCGGATGTTTCATTGCCTTCAAAGAAGTGATCTAGGTCTCTAACCCAATCAAAATAAACCTCGGGATCTACCTTTCCATAAAAAGTAGGGACTGTTAGTTTAACAGAACCAATTGAAATTTTAGAATTGTCACCCTTTTTAGAAGATTCCGTGACATCCTCCTCCTCCTCATCATTATCACTGTTAGATGCAAACTCATCAAAGTTAATCTTTCTCGAGGTGGAACCTTTAGAAACCGATTCCATGTTTTCAAGTCGAAGATTGATCTTTTGAAGCATATTGAAAAGTACTTCATTGGCGTACTTTTGTTCAGCTTGGGTGACTTTTTTATCACTCCCTCCATTGGTATCTGCAAGATTAGTAAAGGAAAACGCAAGAAACAATGTATAGATTCCTCACGGGTTCCTCACTTTGGGGTAGTAGATACTCTCCACTCTATTTAAGTAGTGTTTTCTCTTGTTTATCCTAGATAATACTCTCAAGTAATGAATTTTTTAGAACTATTGAGTCTTACCAAGTTCAATGATTTATAGAACACGTCTCAATCAAGAAATTCCACAACAAAAACTTACACAAGTAAAAACCAAAGAGAATTCAAAGAAAAACACATCACAAGAAGATTTAGATCACATGTTGGTGTAAATCGATTTCACTTCAGAAACTAAGGAAAATAGAAACTAGACTCTAAGACGAAAATATAGCAATTTGAATCACTTGATTCCGAGTTGTATTGAGCAAGATATGGATATTTCAAGTTGGTGATATTTCAAAGAAACAAGTTAAAACACTTAGTCCTTTTCAAATTGAATGATCCGAATATTTTTTTTATTGGGCCTTTTTTTATATATATATAAGTTGGCCTCTTTTTTTTTTTGGGAATTTCGGACAAGAACCTAGGACAAATCAAAAGTGTTAAGGTTTTGAGACACAATCCTAGGATTTAAGGTTGTTTGTCTTATGTTGTCTAAACAAACCTAGGATTTAAGGTTTTTGTCTTGTCTTAACCTTAAATTTTAGCAATAAAGAACCTTCAAGAAAACACCAACAATTCGGATTTTGAATATACGTTAAGAACAAGATATCCAAGATTTGTAACAAAGATAAAAAATCTAGCTCAATAATCAAATTTTGACTACTTTGGAAATTCAAGAATTTCAAGAAGTTCAAGAAAGTCTCCAAGAACTAATCTTGTTGACTTGAAACAAAAACTCAACTGAAACACAAGATGATATAGAGAGAATAACGAAAAAACCACAAAAGAAAGAATGAGAATCGGATTAAAATCAAGAAAGTTATGAAATCAAAACTGAAACCCTGGTTTAATGAAACCCTAATTTTGACGTGTGACTCAACAATGAAAACTTAATGAATTCATCACTATGATGAAGAACAAAACAATGCAGAATTTGACACGACAAAACAGCAACCAACACTAAAGAAAGACACAACAAAAGAACGGGAACAAGACAACAAGAATTGACGCAAAACACAAGCAAGACAATGGCGATTTTTTTTGGGCAGATTTCAGCAAAGATTTTTCATGTGATTTTGATCACAATATTGAAGAAGTTAATAGTTGAATCTAACACGAATTAAGACAGCAAGAAAGACTCAAAACAAGAACACGAAAGACACAAGAACAACAGCAGATTTTGAGGCAAAAATGGCAGAAAAGAACGATACAAAAATAGCAAGAAACGAATCGGATTAACCAAAATTTTTGAGACAACAACCTATGCTTTGATACCAATTGATGTGAGTGGTCGAGGCTTGAAGATCTTGGACCAAACAAATCTCCACAACCTTCGGATCGTTGCTACACAAAAACGTTAAACACACAACACAAAAACAAAAATTTTGGTGGAAGAACTTCAAGGGGAACGAAAAGATTGGATTGAAGTTAATCAAACCCCTAAGTTTAAACAAATGAATTCGGCCAACTAGTGAAATTCAAGAGTTAAACTAAATTGATTTGGTTTGTTCTTGAAATCAAGAACTAGGTTAAGCTCACCCAAAGGTCGCGCTAAAGATTTGTTTTACAATGAAGAACAAACTTATACTCTAAGGTTTTGACAACACAAAGTGTTAATCTGAAATTAGCAAAGCTAAAATTCTGAAAATTCTCTAATGTTATTTCCATGAAAAACTCACCTTAAATAAGGCTTACAAAAACGTGAACTAATGGAAATCAAGAAAAACTTGACTTTTTAACAAACTAACAAACTAACAAACTAATCCTTTTCCTTAAAGGAAACTAAGACACGGTTTTGAAGAAGCAAAATACGGTTTTATCCTTTAAGAGGTAAAAGCCGAATTGTCTTCTCAAGTTTCCTAAACTTTTACTTTCCATTATCATGCAAGATAATTGGGCCAAGTAATCAACTTATTAACAAATTAATTAAAGCCCACATTAAGTGCTTCGGACTTAATTAATTTAACAACAAAATAAATCCTATAAAGTAAGAATGGCGTGATCCAATGCAAAGCCCAAGTACACGCCTTCTTCTTGGTCTTCATTCGGCCATGTGGATTTCTTCAAAGTGGAATTTCCTTAAGTTCCAATGTAGAACTCTTAGAAACATCTTCATGAATTGTTATTGAAGAAACACGCCAAATAACTCCATGTTCTGATGGTTCGGCCTCCAAGTGTTGAAAATCACCAAAAGCTTCACAATGTGTTGATAATAAGTTGTTCAAAACTTCCTTCATCCTTTTACTCCTTAATCTTGTCATTGGTCTATCAAGATTCTCCAATGGATCATGCAAGCTCAGCCTTGGCACCATGGACATGGGCGGATTGCTATCATCACTACTTTTAATGTGTCATTATCACCCAAAAAAGCATACTTCAAATATGGTGGCAAGGGCTTAAGTTCTAGCTTAGGTGACACCATGATTGAAGGCATGAGTTTTTCATTCCTACATAAATTGTCTTTATTCCTCACCTCAGTGGGAGCACAACCTTGTTAGTTGAAACAATACATTCATCATTCTTTTTCAAATCCCTAGTACATGCATCCTATAATGTTGCGTCAACTACAATTTCATCTTGCCTTTCACAAGCTTCACTTTGCATTTCAAAAATTGACTCATCCAAAACACATCATTCAACTATGTTTTCAATTTCAGACAAAATCTTGCAATCTTCCTCATCTAATTCTACATTCTCTATTTCCTCTTCACAAATATTCATTTCATCAAGACAAATAAAATCACGTTTAACATTCTCATTAAGCATATGCATGAAACACTCTATGGCTCTAACTGCAAAGCAAGACTCGACGTGCATGGGCTTCTTCATAGCATAATTAACATAAAAAACAACTTGTTCATTGTTAATTTGAAATGTTACCGCCTTGCTTCTTACTCCAATTAAAGCATCACCAGTGGCAAAAAATGGTCTTCCAAAAATAAGAGGTACTTCAGGATCCTCTTCCATATCTAGCACAATGAAGTCCACTGGTAATTTGTCTATCATTACAAGGACATCATCCACCATGCCTGTAGGCTTTACCAATGATCTGCCAGCAAGTTACAATGTGACCGCTACCAGGCGTATCCTTCCACTACTCAATCCCACATTTATAACAATTGAGAGGGGCATCAGATTGATTCCAGCACCAAGATCACAAAGTGTTTTTTCAAAGTACAACTACTAGGATCCTTCAATTTAGAAAGTAAATTGTGCACTACCCACGCCTAACTATACTCTGTGAGCATCATCGGGACTTCACATTGAAGAATTTGTTCCTTGTTGGAAATTAGATCCTTGAGGAATTTTGCATACTTAGGAACTGCACTCACCAAATCTAGCAACGGCAAACTCACACTGACTTGTTTTACCATAGTCAAGAATCGATCAAATTGCGGCCCTCTCTTTGGTGGTGGTTTCACTCTTTCTGGAAATGGAAGAGGAGCGTATTCTAGAAAATTGTAAGGACTCGGTGGTCCTCTAACCTTTTTGGTCACCTCCTTTCCTTCATTGTCCTGCACCTCCTCCTTCTCTGGAGCCATGGCCTCATGAGCAACAATCTTTCTCAAGCTCAACTACATCCTCATCTTCATCTTCATTCATGTCACCTCCTGTAGTGGTGGCTCTTTGCAGTTGCTTTCCACTCCACAAAGTAATAGCTTTACGCACCTCCTTGCACTTGGGATTTTGAACTATATCACTTGGAAGGGATCCGCTGGGCCTGTGATGCACTGCATTGGCTACTTGCCCCAATTGCATCTCATTGTTCTTCATTGTTGCATCATGGTGTTTGAGACTAGTTTCTAGCCTTGCGAACCGTTGTTCACTCTTGTCCAACTTGTCCATAATACGGTGGAACATGTCTTCCATTGAAGTCTTCCTTGGCTCTTGTACATTTGGTTGAGAATCAAATCCTGGAGGTGGATTTGAAGTCCTTCTTTGATCATAGCCTTGAAAATATTGGCTTTCTTGATTCTAGCCTTGCGAACCGTTGTTCACTCTTGTCCAACTTGTCCATAGTATTGCGGCTTGTTGTAGTTGTTGACATAATGCAATGACTCTGTAGTAACAGCACACTCGTCTGTTAAATGCTCTCTCTTGCACAAGCCACAAGAGAGCACTAGAGCTTTGCCTTGTGTGGCCTTCAATGTCTGCACCTGCTTTGCAAGGGCCTCAAATTTAGAACTAAGGGACGTTTCATCATCAAGGTCCAGGATGCCTCTTTGCTTCCTTCCATGCGGTTTTCTAGTCTTAGGGAAAAAATATTCATCTTCAGCAATTTTGTCAAAGAGCTCCCTTACCTCTGGAACGCTTTTGTCTTTCAAGGCTCCATTGGCACAAGCCTTGACCATCATTGAAGACTCAGCAGTAAGTCCCTTAAAGAAAGTGTTCAATTCCCTTATCTCACCAAGGTCATGGTTTGGATATTGTCTGATCAAATCATTGAAATGCTCCCAAGCCTCACAAAATGTCTCAACCTTATGTTGTCGAAAATTCATTATGTCAATCCTCATCTTTTCTAATTTGGCAGGTGGAAAATACTTTGCTAAAATTTTCTTCTGGAGTTCATCAAAAGATGTCATAACCGTAGTGCCTCCAATACACTTGAACCAGTGCTTTGCCTTGCCTCTCAAAGATAGAGGAAAAAGAATTCTATGAACTTCACCCTGAGGCACACGTTGAAGTTTGAAGGTACTACACAGTCCCAAAAACCAGTCCAAGTGCTCATTTGGATCCTCATACTCCAATTCTTAGAAGAACTGCCCCTGAGTGATCATGGATACTATCTGTGTAGGAATATGGTAGCTCTCCATATCAATATCTAGTTTGTCAAAACCATTCTCGAAATTGATAGTGTAGTGGTCACCAAATCTTGGTGGTCTCACTCCTGGATTAGCCATTCTTCTCTATCTTTCTTGATTTCTCAGAGTTCTCTCCAATTCAAGATCAAGGGGATATTATAGCTCTCCTGCCGACCTATGAGATCTGGGCATACACAACCAATGAACCTGTATAGATCAATCACAAACCAAGAGTGGCACCTGGTAGTAGAGAAGTGCAACAAATAAATTAACAAGAATGGAAAATATAGACGGAAGAAGACAAAGAGCAGAAACAAAACAAAACAAGAAAATCAAGAAACTGTGCCTTTCCCTGCAACGGCGCCAAAAATTGATTCGTTCAGTCACGTACGTTCACCAATTTATCCCTATCACTAGTGTAGTTATGGTGAGAGGGTTTCGTTCCTTAGGGAAGGGGGTGATTTCAAGAACTCAATATTTTATCACAAAAACGAGATTATCGGTACAAGTAATAACAACACAAGAATAGAGAAACAAGGAGTATGGAGTAGCTGTCCTAGGGTTCTTTTACCAGATGAATGCAATTTAGATAACTCGCTCAATGCAATTGACACGCATGTAAAACAGGAGGAGATCCTAGTTGCCTAGAAACTTAGCTTGCAGTCGGCATGTCGACCGCACCACACTCCAAGCTTCCTAATGTCGCTCTTTCCCATGGCAAGGCATAAGAACGATGAATCTAAGCCGCAACGTCTCAATTCTGAGTGTTTAACTACTCTAGCAAACAATTCCTAAAAGCTTCCCATGGCGAGGCCTGAATTTAGGTTCTTATGTCTTCATTAACAACAGAGAATTTTTTTTGTCACTTTTATCTTAAGTTTCTGTGGTCTAAAATCAGCATGGCGACAGCATTTTAGAAGATGAACATGCAAAACAAGTGCAAAGACTCAATAATTCATAACTATAGTTCTCATCTCATGCATTCTCAATAAATATTAGTGAATCTCACCTCAATTCAGCATGTCAACTGCAATTAAAGCTCAATTCAACAATACAGTATGAAAATTCATGAAACTTAACTAAATTCGCAAGCCAAAATAGAGTATGATTCCATTCCTTACGGATTAGGTCAATTGCATAGCATCGAGTCATCTAATTATTCATTCATCCATTCAAAACCCTAGGACATCACGAAATTAGCCACAGAACTCCATTTTCAACTAGCAATCATTAAATTGCATCATAAAATAATTCATCTTCATGATATGGAAAGAATTTACCGATTGAATTGCTTTAAAAGCTTTAAATTCCCTAGAGAATCGTGAAATGCCTCCTTAATTGAGATCGGATTTATAGTGATCAGTCCTAAGCTTCAATCGGAATAAAAAACGAAGTTAAAATACTAGAGAGAAAAAGTTAGAGAGAGAAAATATTTCCCGCTCACGAATTCTAAAATCTAGTAAGGAATTAATTTGTTCAAAAGTAATATCTTCTAAAATAATGACAAAAACCTCTATTTGTAGAAGTGTAAAGCTTAATCTATACACTAACGAAATCTAATTACTTAATTACAGCAATGCCACTATAATATAAAATGTCCCAAGAATCTACACGTGCATGAATTTCCAGCTCAGCATGCACAACCGCATTCCACGCTTTTGCGCCTAGACTCTTCACGCTTCCATCGTACCATCCACACTTATGAGCCTTCATGGACCATGCTCCCAAGATCTGCATACACAACAAGGTAGTTCCAATATTTAGAAAACATTTTGGCATCAATACATTTGATACGAGATGACTTAGAAAAGATCCTTGATCACACGAATCTCCACACACTTAGGACCGTTGTTACACCAAACACACAAACAAGACACGAACAAAAAACTCAATGCAGAATTGTAAAGGAACGAAAAGGATTGATTGAAGCAACCAAACCCCAACGTTAACACCAAAAGAATCAGCTCAACTAATGTAAATCAAAAGTTAAACCTATCAGTTTGGCGTGTTCTATAAATCTAGAACGGGTAAGCTCACCTAAAGCTCCTCACGATAGGCTTCGCGGGTCTTAGGAATATTCAACTAAAATTAGAAGAATAACTCACATCTTACAACTTTTCAAGGCTGTAAATTTCTTTTTAGCAAAGCTAAATTTCGTAATTCATTCATTCATTCTATAAAACGTTAAGATAAAGGCCTTTTAAATAGGCTACAAAAAGTGTCAATGATTGGTATTTTTCCAATGTGGGATAATTGCCAATCATGTTTCCTAGTCCTACTAACAAACTAACAAACTAGTTTCCTAATCCTAAAAGAAACAAAGAAACGGTTTTGGTGAGGAAGCAAAGTGCAAATTTGCTTTCCAAAATCACCAACTTTCCTAAAAGTTTACTTTCCTAATTATCATGCAAGATAATTGGGCCAAGTAATTAACTTAACACTTAAATAAAAACGCCACAATTAAGCCCATTAAAAACGTTAATTGGACTTAATTAAAATAACATAAATAAATCCTAAGATTAACCTAAAATGGCATGATCCAATTACACAAAGTCCAAGCACGCCAAGTCTTGGTCTTTAATGTAGTCCACGAACTTCGCGACGGTAATCTGCCAGAATCACATCACTCAAATTTGTATGCACGTTTGAAGATGATAACGTCCGACTCTTGCAAAACGTAAAACATAAATGTTGTAGCTCTATCTCTTATCGTTCCAGGGCTTCTTGAATCACCAAATTCCGAGTTATATCGAAACCGATATGTCAAGAATACCAAACTGTGGCAAAATCTTTCAGCACATAAAATATTTCTTTGACACTTTGGACATGGACACGGTTCATTCTCATCAATCCCTCCCTCCTCGAAAAGGATTCGTCCTCGAATCTTGAAATTGAGTTCCTGGATCAAACACCAATATCACGAACTCATTGCAAACTCGAGTCAAGTAAAATTGGGAAGATGAATATCGCAGCCAACATGATTTTCTATTCTACAAGATCAAACCAAATGTATGAGATAAAAGAAAATTCAACAATCTAGAACAAGACTTAAAATGATTGTCTTTCACTAAAAGAATGGATCGAGCAGAATATGTTTGCATGAGTGAATCACATAAGGCATGATTATTCTTAATAAGTTGTGTGAGATGTATATTGTTAACATCATGAAAAACAGAACATTGAAAAGAAAATTCATAACAATTATGCAAATATACATCATGTAATAAATGCAAATCAGAAATCCTATTACTAAATGCATCATGAAACAATATTAAAAATACCACTTCATATAAAAACACATGTATTTTCGAGAATATGAAGATATTCAAGACAAACTTTCTAATAACATGCATGGACACATTAACGACTTTAATATGTAAAGTAAGAAAAAGACTCAAACATTTATTAATGTAATTACAAATATTATCCAAGGATCCATAAGAGTATTCATAGCAATTAAACATATATACATCCCGGATTAAATGTAAATCACAATAAATAAGTTTTAAACTCTTTGCAAACATGCTAAAGTTATCAATTATGAAAATAAAATTCCAAAGAATAAAAACAGAATGTAAACAATCTAATAAGTAGATGTAAACATAATACTTTACCTTTTGGAATTTAGAAGAAATTAGTAACTTAGATAATTTACCATATAAGTGTTGAACAACCGGATTACCTCTTTGAACTTGATGGATTGGAATGTGTAACTTCACACCAAAATGTGCAAATTCACGAACCAAATAAGCAAAATAAATGTTATGCCAGCAAGTATAATCAACATAATCAACACTTTTATACTCAATGATTTGAGTAAGTTCAAAATGATAAACATTAAGATCAAAATATAATTCATGTATTAGATAAGCAACATAGCATGTTAAGAAACTGTACATAAACTTATTCAATATAAAATAGTTGAATTTCATAATTGAAGAATTTTTTGAATCAATATGCTTACCAAACCACAAATCATTGAACTCCAATACACATGTTATAAAATTTTGAACGAAATTTTCAAAAGTATGTGAAAAACTTTGAAATTGATTTAAAACAGAATGTAAACTTTGAAAATCAATAATATTGACGTTAACAAAGTTCTTGTCATATAAACTATTGAAATTAACTAAAAAGCTTACATACTTACCTATCTTACCTTGCTTACCTTGTGGGAAACAAGCTAAGGCAGATTGGACTCCTTCTAATTGATAATGAGTTGTTTCTAACTCCATTAAACACTTAGGAACTCCATGAATCTGCAAAAGAGATAAAACAACACTAGGCAAAGAAGCAAGGTTATCACTATCAACAATAAGTACAAAATCCTTGACGATAAAGTAAACACAAAATCCTTGGCTATCTAGTATTGCTCTTTTAACCTCACTTTTAGAAGCATAAAAACAAGATTTTGAAACAACTAACTCTCAGCTGTTACAAGAATATGAATCACTATTTTGGCCTAAGCTAGCTATTACATTGAGCTTTTCTTGAACTTTCTTCTCCTTTGCGGCATTCATATCTTTACAAGCTTGAACAATTTTAGCTTGATCTTCAAAAACTTGAAATAGAGTTAAAGCTCGAAGATTATACCTTTTACCCTCAAAGTCGAAACTGTAGTAATTTTGCTTGGCATGATAAAGTACATCACGATCAAATTGCCAAGGTCTACCAAGTAAAATATGACTAGCTTCCATTGGAACAACATCACATACAACTTGATCAATATATTTCCCAATGGTAAAAGTAAACTTCACTTGCTTAGTAACACGAGTTTCTGAGAAATTATTTAACCATTGCAATCTATACAGCTTGGGGTGCTTCATGTAATTCAAATTCAGCTTATTAATAAGTAAGGTACTAGCCACATTGGTACAGCTTCCACTATCAATGATCACACTACATACCTTATTTTGAACCATACAACTAGTGTGAAAAATATTTTCTCTTTGCATTAAATCATCATTGAATTGGGGTTGAACATTAAGCACTCGACGAGCAACTAAAGAAAATGCACCAACCTCATATGTTTCAAGATCTTCACTACCTTCACTTTGGTATTTCTCTTCAAGTGGTGGCATGTCGGCACATTCCTCATCACTTTCCACTTCACCTTTATCATTCAAGAACATCAATTTTCGAGTTGGACAGTCGGCTTGAACATGACCATATCCTTGACACTTATAGCATTTGATGTCCCTCAACCTTTGGGCAGATTGTGTCGCCGATTTGGGAGCTACTTCAGCAACCTTTGGGACTGATTTTGGAAGGTTTGATTTCGTACTAGAAGACTGATTTAAGGTGAATTGGCGCGCGGCTTTGTGGATGGAGTGAAAGGGACAACATTTGGCTTTCCATCTCTTTGCCATGGTGGTGGCAGTTGTGTGAACTTATTCTTCCCTTTCATATGCCTTTCAATCTTAATAGCTTTATGAACAATTCATTAATATCAATGTAACTCTGAAGATCAACATGGTAAGCCAATTCAAAATTCATACCTCGAAGGAACCTCTCAATTGTTGAGTTGGGATCCTCTTGAACATTGGCTTTAATCATTAGAGCTTCCATCTCATAGTAGTACTCCTCCACGATTCTACTTCCTTGCACAAGAGAGTGCAATTGTCTGTTGAATTCTTGATGGTAATGTGAGGGAACATATTTCTTCCTCATGAGGGCTTTCATTTGGTTCCATGTCTTGACTGGAGTCTCGCCATCTTGGCGTCTATTTTTCATTACCTCATCCCACCATAAACTGACATAATCTTTGAGATGCATGAAGGCTAGTCGATATAGTTTCTCCTCGAGATAACTATTGCCTTCAAAGAAGTGCTCGAGTTCTCGAACACAATCAAAGTATGCTTCGGGATCTGCTTTACCATGGAAAGTAGGCAATGTTAATTTGACAGAACCAATAGCAATGCCAGACTTTTTACCAGATCTTGTTGAACCAACAAACTCCTCCTCCTTCTCCTCATCATCGGATAGAACTTTCTCAAAATTGATATGTCGTGAGGTGGAACTCTTAGTATGGCGTTTTGGATTGGAAACAAAACTATCCAGTTGCATTTGTAGTTTTTGAATCATATCAAAAAGTACCACCATTTCTGATTTATGTTCTCCTTGAGACACGATTTTATCACCGTCCATTGTATCTGCAAGTTAGTGAAAACAAGAAGAAAACAAGTGTAATCCTCACGGGTTCTCACTATATGGTGAGTAGATACTCTCCCCTCTAGTACAAAGGATTTTCTCGTGTATACCCTAACTAACTCTCAACAATGAATCTCTCAACTAATTGAGGCTTGCTGTTTGTCGATTTTAAGAACAAGTCTCGACTGATTAGTTCAAACAAGTTAATTCACACAAGTAAAGCCAAAGAAGTTTGAAGAAAAATCACGTCACTAGAGTAATTTAAAGATCACATATGGGGTATAACCTGATTAACTCCAGAAACTACAAAAAATAGAAAATAGACTAAAAAAGAAGAAGATGGGTTTTTGAATCACTCAATTCCGATTAAAAATGAGCAAGATATGGCACTTTTAATATTGGCAGTTTTCAAAGAGCAAACAATAACTTAGTTCTTTTCTTGGGCTGTAATTATTTTTTTTTTGTTGTAAATATATGGTCCGAAATATATATATATATATATATATATTTTTAAATTGGGCCTTTATATATATATATATATATATATTTGGCCTCTTTTTTTTTTGTTCGGACAAAAACCTTGTACAATTCAAAAGTTCAAGGTTTTAAGACACAATTCTAGGATTTAAGGTTGTCTTAACCTTATTTTCCTCAAAAATTTCAGCCAACAAGAATTGTAAATATTTCACCAAATATATTGAATTTCAAGATGCCACTTTAACAAGATATCCAAGATTCAAGGTAAGGATCAAGAATCAAGCTCAAGAATCAAATTTTAGCTCTTTCAGAATTTCAAGAAATTCAAGATTTTCAAGAAAGTGTGCAAGAACTTGTCTTTTTGACTTGTGGTAAAAGTTTGATCAAAACACACTTTAATGAGAATAAAATGATGGAAACACAAAAGAAAGATCAAGAATTGAATAAGAAACAAGGAAGTTATGAAATTTCTACCGAAACCCTAGTTTTGATAAACCCTAGTTTTAACAAACCCTAGTTTTGACAAACCTAATTGTTTGGAAGTGTAAACAACAATGAAAACTCAAGAATTCCACACTATGATGATAAACAAGACAATGCAGAATAGACACGAAACAATATGCAAAAATCGCTCACAAGACTAGTATGATTTTGGGCAACAATATGCAAAAATCTGCGACACAACAATATGCAAAAATCGCTCTCAAGACTAGTATGATTATGGGCAGAATTTAGCACGAATTTTGCATGCGATTTTTGGGCAGAATATTAACGAATTTAAGACGGAATTAAGACACAAATTTACTGCAGTATATTGATTGATGAAAAGCAGTAAAAAGACGCATAAACAGCAGCACAAAAAGATGCGAAAAATAGCAAGAAAAAACAATAATGATTTGGACAAAATTCAGCAAGCATTTTCAGGCGATTTTGGGCAGAATAAACACGTTAATTGGGCTTAATTAAAATATCATAAATAAAGCTTAAGATTAACCCAAAATTGCGTGATCCAAAACACAAAGTCCAAGCACGCCAAGTCTTGGTCTTCAATGTAGTCCATGAACTTCGCGATGGTAATCTGCCAGAATCACATCACTCAAATTTGTATGCACGTTTGACGATGATAACGTCCGAATCTCACAAACCGTAAAACATAACAATTGGAGCTCTATCTCTTATCGTTCCAGGGCTTCTTGAATCACCAAATTCTGAGTTATATCGAAAGAGATATGTCAAGAATACCAAACTGTGGCAGAATCTTTCAGCAGATAAAATTTGTCTTTGACACCTTGGACATGGACACGGTTCATTCTCATCAACATTAGTCATTGCACGGCACAATCGCAAGAAGAGACTGCGCCACATAAAAAACCCTCCGACCACGCCACACAGGAAGCACACACTTGCGACTGCGCCAAACGAATTTCCACATGGCGGGTCGCAAGTAGCGACCGTGCCATGCACTTTGCTCCCATGACGTAGTCGCAAGCAGCGACCGAGCCATGCATTTTCATGCCTTCTGTGAAAACGGGTCATGTGTGCATGCAAATGTTTGGTGTCATTTATTGTGCATGAAGTGCCCTGAGTGTGTTCAAGTAGTGCATATATGTGTGGGCATGTGTGGATGAGTTTGTGTTGTGCATGAAGTGTATGTAGTGCTGTGCTCATGTGGCCCATGTGATGCTCATGTTACATGCAAGTGTGATGCTCATGTTAAATACAAGTGTGCTAGAGTTATGCAAGTAGTATGCATTGTGATCCGTTTGATGCCTAAGTTATGTGCATGTGTTCTATGTGCATCATGTACGGTGATGTATAGCAAGTGTCTGCATGCATGTGCACGAGTGTATGCGTGCATGTGCACAAGTATACAGCAAGTGTGTGCACGGTGAAGTGCTTGCGTACAGCAAGTGTGTGGCCATATGCGACA
Organism: Ophiorrhiza pumila; assembly: GCA_016586305.1. Taxonomy (NCBI): domain Eukaryota; kingdom Viridiplantae; phylum Streptophyta; class Magnoliopsida; order Gentianales; family Rubiaceae; genus Ophiorrhiza; species Ophiorrhiza pumila. Next base: position 20,641,859 of record BLIW01000006.1, read on the forward strand.
TTGCGTGCATGCCGTGCAGTAAAGCTTGGCAAGACTAGTCGAGAAGCTCGTGCGGCACATATGTGAAGCCAGTGTGGCATATGCGGCATTGCGTACACGACCTGTGTGGCATGAGTGCAGTGAGACTTCCAGATCTCATACACGATGCATGCGAGCTCGTGCAGAGGTGTGCGGCAAGATGTGCATGCGTCGTGCGGTGCCTGTGCAGCAGGCAGTGCCTGTGTTGTGCGGTACATGGCTACGAAATGTAGAAAGTGTGTGCACATGCTATGCATGATACTATTTACACTCAGGTTCCTTCTTAAGGTGTTAAAAGGCCTTTTCTATGATACTATTACACTCATCCTTAAGGATTGTAGCTTGTTCAAGATTGGTTTCCAGGTCTAAGGCGTCCATATTACTCAATTTTGCTATAAACATTACATCTTGTATTTCTTATTGCAAACATTGCATGAATGGTTGAGTACGATGCTCTTTGGTATCTATTATCTGGAGAGCAAATTTGGACATTCGATTAAACTTAGCTGCATATAGTGCTACCATCATATCCCTTTGCCTCAGTGAGATAAACTCCTCTTCATGTTACTCCCGTATATACATGGGGAAAAACTTTGCACGAAACTCTTATAAAAAGTTATCCAAGGTCCATGGTGTATTATTATCTTTCCACTTTTCCTAGACCGCGCGTCACCAATCATGGGACATGCCTCTTATCTGAAAAATAGCAAAACTAATATTTTTTTCATCCTCATAATGAAGAGTGCTGAAATGTCTTCTAAATGCTCAAGCCACCTTTTCGTTTTCTCATTATCTGGTTCTCCATCGAACTCACTTTGGTTTAAACTTATTGAAGCATTCTAATGCACTATCTTCAGAGTTTCCAAAGCTATTTTTAACTTTCCCGTTCATGGCCTTGGACATTTGAGTTATGACCTTCATCATTTGAGCTATGAGCACATAGTTTTCTAATCCTCCCTTAGTTGAGTTTGGTTTATTTATAGACTCCTGCTTATCGTTGAACATCTACAAGTTTAAATTAGTCATGGTTAAGGAAGCATCCATATTGTTGTTTAAACACTATAGGGATCTCTAAATTTTCACATAGGCACATCAAGAGAGTAATCCACATTCTTAGCAGCTAACATAACTTCTACATATGTTAATCAAATTGAAAACTTAGAAATGTTTTTGATCAAGACTGAAATAAGGCTCCCATAGATGGTCAATCAGGCCTAGGCACTCCACCTTGGCGTACTCATTTTGTACCAAAATCATACTCCTAGAAGTTTTATTCCGCCTAGGTGTAGAGTCCGTATTATATTACCTCTAATCTCTCTTTTCTTATAGTTTTTGCCTTGTTTCTAAGTATATTTATGGTACTTAAGTGCTTTTTTGGCTTATTTGTAGCTTTTACAATGTCGAGAGTTTAATGTGCCAAAAAAGCTTATTTAGAGACTATTTGGACCAAAACATCAACAAGTCAAAGGAGAGTCTACAAGGTAAGAGAAGAAACCCTAACATTAGGGTTACACCATTAGGGTTTGAGCTCAATTTAGACATAATTCATGGTGGAGATGAGCTTTAGCCAAGTTAATTCACTCTTTGGCGGGTAAATATTAAGATTTCAGTAAAGACTGAGCATAATTTTAGCTTCTGTTTTACCTTAGGAGAGCTATCTTAGTACCACATCCTCTAAGCCATGGCACTTAGGGCCAACCTCTAGCACACATGAACCAAAACCTAACCCTTAGTATACCCAAGGCCAACACCAAGGCATATAGCCAAAGTATTGGCCTAGAACCTAGCATTAGCACACCACACATGCATGACCCTAGCAACTAGGCACAACCTTATAACCGACCCAAAACCCTAGCATCTAAGATCATTTCCCAACCTTAGAACACCTTAGGAGACCACTAACCCTTAGAACCTAACCTAGGACACATCTAGCACTCACAAGACACAAAAACACACACACACACACACATAGGACATTTCTGCTGTGGCAAATGCACTTAGGACATGCTTTTTTTGCATTTTCTCTATTTCATATGTATCTTGGACGTGGTATGATTTCCATGAAAAAGATACATGACAAGCGTGTCGCATACTAGCAATTTTACCCCTAAACTAACGTAGTAGTGATGAGTGGGGATCGTATCCACAGGGAAGGGTTGGATTCTTGAATTCAAGTTTTGTTATAAGAATTGTCACGAAAGTAGGTCACGAAGTGAAATGAGTACACAAAAGGAAACAAAAACAAGGAATAGAGGAACAAAAGGAAGCAACTATCAGATAAAACATATATCCTAGGATTCTTGTATCGGATGAACACAGACCTAGCCAATCTATGCTATGCAATTTACGAACAAGCAAATCTCAAGGAAACCTAAGTTGCCTAGAAGCTCAGTTTGTGGTTATCATGGCGACCTCACCACTCCCTGTACTTCCTAACACCATCCTCTCACATAGCGAGGCCTGAGAATGGTGGAATTCACTCCGCAACGTCTCAACTCTCCAAGCTAACTACTCTAACATGCAAACCCTAGGAAATCCCATGGTGAGGCCCGACCTAAGCTTGAATGTCTTCGATTATTAACACAGAGAGCTTCTTTAAGACTTCCTAATGTTTCAATTCATCAAAGCTTCCCATGGCGAGGCCTGAATCTCAGAAATGAAATAATCATAGAAAGCAAGTGTAAAGACTCAGACAATCACACTTAAGTTCTCATCTCATGAATCTTCACTAACGTTGGTGAATCAATCCTCAACTTAGCATGGCGACCACAATCGAAGTTTGATCCATTCACAATCAGTGCAGAGATATGAAATTAAATAGATTTCAAGTAATAAATTCAAATGTGATTTCAATCTTTATCAATTACGTCAATTACATAGCATCAAATCTCCTAAATCATGTATTCATCCGTTTAGAACCCTAAGATATCACACAATTAGCCAGAAAATTCCATATTCAACTCATATTCATCAAATTCCAGCATTAAACAGTTCAATTCCATCAAATTGTAAAATTTCACCGATTAAAGTGTAGAGGAATGTCAAATGCTCCTTCGAATGAGTTCAATATGTAATCTCCAGTACAAAGTCGCGATCAGAAATGAAAACGGAGAACAACTTATAGAGAGAGATAATCCTAGAGAGAGAAAGTTAGACTTTCTCTCTCTAGTTCAAAAAACTATTATGAATATCGAATTATCTCCCTCCCTCTAAAAATGTTAACTAATCCTCTATATATGGAGGTTTATACAACGTAACTAATACGCAACCGAAAAATACTACAAGATTACAAGAATGCCCGAACAAAGAATGTCTACACACATCATAAAAGAAAATCCAAACTTAACATTATTTCAATCGTTCAGCGCCTTCAAGCCATTCTGGAGTGCACTTTCACAGTAGCTCCATCGCCTTTGTGCCATAAGGAATCACGCCTCCAATCCATGCCAAAGCCTCTTCTCGTCCAGCAATCACCACGCCTTCATAAGCTAGGCAAAACACGCCTTTGGGCTCCCAACTTCAGCCTCCCTTCCTGAACTCAGCTTCCGTACGCCTTCGGGCCAACAGCTTCCACGCCGTCACTGCTACCTATACCAAGAACACACGATCAAAACACTTAACCAACTTTTCAGCCGACAAAATCTTCATTTGCCTACGATGCATCGTGGCGCGATGCATCGTAGTGCAAATTCCACAACCAAACCTCACAACCACGATGCATCGTGGCTGAAATTTCAAGCTCTCAAGTGTACACTACAATGCATCGTGGTGTAAACTTCATTCCAACAAATACACTACGATGCATCGTAGTGTAAGCTAGAACCGTGAGCTACTTGTGTGAGTCCTATGAGTTGCTAGTGTTGAGTGAATTTCAGTGAGGTTTGTGTTGAGTTGAGTGATGAAATGAGTGAAAAGGTGAAGTGAAGTACGAAGTGAAATGAAGTGAAAACAATGAAGAATGCAAAAGAAGAATGAATGCCATGGAAGAACTCATGAACTCTAAGCTAAATGCAATCCATGTGTGCCGAATTTTTGGGACACAACATCGATGCAAATTTATCATGTAAATGTGTGTACCCAAGCTGTTGTGAAGTGAGTGAGAAGTGATGTGAACAAGTGTTGTGAAGTCAAAGCAAAGATGCAAATGAAGGAAGTTGGAAAAATGAAACCGGAATGCATGAAATGTGTTGTGAAGTTTAAGTATAGCAAGCATGAATGTTGTCAAGTGAAGATTAACACTACGATGCATCGTAGTGTTAAAATGTGTGTGTGTAAATTTGCACTACGATGCATCGTAGTGCAAATGTGTGCTGAGCAGAATTGCACTACGATGCATCGTAGTGCAATTTCCATAGATGTGCAAACAATTCAGCAATTTCCAACCAATATTCTGACTCGATGCGTTGTGAATCTGGAAATTCTCAAAGCCCAGAAGTTGTAACCCCTGATCTTATCTTTCCATAGCCTTTTGAATCACCCAATTTGGACCTAGGATGAGAGAGTTATGACCAAATTACGGAAGCGTGGCAAAGCTGGATTTAACCCTACGACCTCATCGTAGTGTAAATGCAATTATGCCTACGATCTCATCGTAGTGCAAACTCCATTTTGCTACTTTATGGCGATAAATCTCCCTTTTCTCCTCCAGATTAGAGCTTGGGGTCAACACAAAGATTGTAGAGCTTCCTCTTTTCTTTCCATGAGTACAAGAATCAACACCATTGGTCATATGGAGCTCAAGATATCAACAATCTCCCAATCTGTGGCAATAAAGACAACATCAAAACCCTAATGTAGTGTCTACAAAGAAGCCCCCGTTTCATGACCTTGCACACAGAATTTGGAGAAGGTTAAAACATGAAAATTTAATTTCATACAAAGATTTTTTCATAGCATCCAATATCTCCTCATTTGGATCAAAACTGAGGAAGATACATTCAAATGAAATTCAGCACTCAAATCTGCCCAAAACCCAATCAAGAACACAGTAAGGAACCTCAAACTTCACAAGCAATATTTCAACTCATTAAATCCTTCCCTTGTTTCCTCACTTGAATTCACACATTTGTACCAGTTATCCCTCATTCTTGACAAATTCCTTCATTTTAGCACTCTAACCTTCAAACTACAGAATTGCACAAACCAACACAAAATAATTCAAAATCGTATGAAAACAAGCCAAGAGGCTAAATGAAATCATATATTTGAGTTGGTATAAAACCAACTCATCAATACACTAGGATCTCTGCATTTTTTTTCTACACTTCATTTCTTCACATTCTTAGGTTAGTTTAGTTATGGCATTCATGCCACAACAATAATATACTAGAATCACACTTTGCATACACTTCACTCTGGGGTTGGATTAGTTTAGGGCATTTTTACCAATTTCTGCCATGGTATATAAATACACATGAAACATATACACACACATCACGAAACACTCACACACAAGAACATTTCTGTCGTGGCATAAATGCACTACACTCATACATACTTGAACATTTTTCATGTAGTTTAGATTGCATTCACATTTCTGTCGTGGCATTGATGCCACGAAAGAAATACTCTTCATCCTTGTATTCATACACTTATTTTTTTGTAGTTCTTAAGTGTATTATATATTAGCACATATAGAATCCATCTCTCTACCTCTAAGTAGTTAGAATCTCCACGAAAGAAATGTGAATGCATCCTTGTATTCATACACTTATTTTTTTGTAGTTCTTAAGTGTATTATATATTAGCACATATAGAATCCATCTCTCTACCTCTAAGTAGTTAGAATCTCACTAAGGAACCTATCTGAAGCCTTAATTCTCCACGCCTTTATAGAGCCTTTAGAACTGATCGTGATCTAGAAATGGAGTTCTCTAGCTAGATTAACAATGTTCTAGGGTTTGAAACGGTTAAATGTATAATTAGACTAAGCTATGCTATGTAATTGACACAATTTCTTAAGAATGAAATCATATGTGGCTTTGAAGCTTGAATTTTGTTAAGTTTCATGAATTCGCACTTTTATTGAATGAATTGAACTTTGATTGTGATTGCCATGCTGAGTTGAAGTGAGATTCACCAATATCTGTGAGAATTGCATGAGATAAGGACTAAATGTATGATTGTTGAGTCTTCTACTTGCTTTGCCTGATCATGATCTGAGATGCGGTCGCCATGCCGGTGGTGGATCATTTGAGTTGTTAGAAATAAGTGAGAAGAAACTCTCTAATAGTAAGCAAACACTCTAGGTCCTAGGTCAGGCCTCGCCATGGGATACCTTAGGAATTGCATGCTAGATTTGCTAACCTTGGAGAGTTGAGACGTTGCGGTGTTCACTAGTCTTGTTTAGGCCTCGACATGGAAAGTAAGATGTTAAGGAGTGTAGAAGGCATTGCGGTCGACATGCCGGGTGTTAACTAGACTTCTAGGCAATTGTGATCTCCTCACTGTGTTACTTGTGTGTCAAAAAACATTGCAATCGTGGTCTAATGTGCATTCAACTGGTGGAAAACTCTAGAGCATCCACTCTCTCTTCCTGTTTTTTTTTACACTTTATTTGTGAGCTTGTTTCTTTGCTGGTTCTCTTGTGACATTACTATAATCTAGTTCTTTTGTGACATTTTGTTAACGAATTAGAATTCAAGAATCCATCCCCTTCCCTGTGGATACGATACCCTACTCATTGCTACTACATTAGTTTAGGGTTAAAATTGCAAGTACGCGACACGCTTGTCAATTTTTGGTGCTGTTGCCCACGGTTTCTTGAATTTTGATTTACTCTGTTTTGTTTTTGTGTAGAGTAGTAGTTCTGTTATGTTTTATTGCGGTAGCTTTTGTTGTTTTCTTTGTTTTTGTGTTTTGTTCTTGCTATTTTGGTTTACTTATGGCAAGTGCAGGATAATGGAACACGATTTGAAAGAGAAAATTGCACACCACAAGTACCCCAAGCATGTCTAGATGGTATGGGGACTCTTTTGGCTCGTATCATTACACACAGCCAACACCTAGAAGATTTTAGGACTTCTCTCCACCACCATATGAAGAGCAGTGGCAGAATCAAGCACAAAGCAACAATTCATATCACATTGGAACACAAGGACTCTCTGTGGAATACATGTTTTCTCAACTTCTGGAAAAACTTGATAGAGGTCTACAAAAAGGAGAGCAATGGAACAACCAACAACAAAACAATGAGTGTTATCTCAGAGAGGAGGCAAAAATGGAAAACATGTTGTCTCAAGTTTTGGAGAGATTTGATAGAAGTGAAACAAGGTTGGCTCAACTGGAAGAGGAGCTTCAAGGGCGACAACAAAGACTCGATCGAATCAATGCTTTAATGAATAACCTATGGGAACAAATTGAGACACCAATTCAATATGAACAATACTATTCACAAGGTACACCTCTAATTGCTAGAATACCAACTCCTGAGGAATATCATTTTGAAATGCAAGCTAATGTTGAATGGGGTGAAAAGAATCCTTGGGAGGTGGAATCTACAAATATTGAGGTTTTCTCACAAAAATGCATTATTGATGAACCTTTGTTGCATGAGTCAAATTTAAGATGTTCTTTTATTAAGGATGATGTCCCCTGTGATTAACTTATTACAGAGGAAATTAAAGTTTGGTGGTCTCTTAGTGACAAGATGGAAAATATGTCAAATTCTGAGTCTTGCATTAATTTTATGGAATTTCATGAGTCAGATGATGTTGATAGCCATTCATTAGAGTCTTCTCCTCTTGATAGCTCTGTGAATTGTACAGAGACACTTCTTAATGATCATTGTGATATCATGAATAAAGATAATGTTTTAATGGCTAATGAGAATGTCAACACATTGCTTGAAACTCTTGTTGAAGCACCAATTCTTGAAATGGTGATTGAATCTACGTGACTAAATGGTGACTCACAAGAAATGCAGAATGAGATACCCTTGTTAATTGATGATAATGCTTTTTGTGTGGTTGACAAAGAAAAAACTCAAGAATTTCCCTATGTTAGTTTAGACGATGAAGATGTGCCAATTTTGAATGACATTGCTAACATGGTGGAAAATTGCTTTGTTGATGAATCCATTTTTGAACTTACTGGTGGTTATGAGCTTACTGATACGTTTGTTGAGACCATGGATGTACAAGCCTTGGTTGAGCCTTGCAGGATTAGAGAGCCTAGTGTGGTGGAAGAAGTGAATGAGTTGCCTTCTATAGGGGAGCCTAGTGTGGTGAATGGAGAGGAAGAGGTGCCTACTACAATGGGGGAGCCTCAGTGGTTCAAAGTGAAATTTGTAGAGGTTGCTCCCCATGTACATGAGCTTAAGCACCTCCTTAAAAATATTCTTCAAGTGCCTTACAAGAGAAGAAAGAGTGTTTTTGAAAGAGCATTTTTCTGGTATAAAGAAGGATATTCCGAATCTTGAGGGAGAAAGCTTAATGAATAAAGTCTAGCTGGAGACTAATAAAATCCAGAATTACTTCTTTCACCTATTGCATTCTAGAAAGTATTTTTGAATTTGTTCTTTATGTTGTTTTACATTTTGATTATGCTTCCTAATGCTACTCATGTTGTAGGGGCATGCACATGAAGGAAATTGCAAGGGGTATAGTCCATCTATGCACATGAGGCTAAGTGTGGGTGGATGGTGCCATGGACCACTCCCGTGCTGCACACAATCACTTTATTTTTCATTTCAAGCATGAATTGTGCATATGCCATTTAGTGTTATTAATTACATATTTTTACACCATCATGACTCTTAGTCATGGTGCGACACTTTGCTTTGATGCTACCCCTATGTCTTTTTACCTTGCAACAACATGTAGTGTACTTGAGTGAGCATTTTCTAATAAGTTTGGTTTTACTTTGGGCAGGAGATTTTTCATGCAAGAGGGAATTATGGACAAAGGCATTTCACCAAGCAAACATTGGAATTCAGGATATACCAAAACCAGGGAACCCCTAAACCTATCTTTACTTTACATTGAGGACAATGTAAGTTTTAAGTGTGGGGGAGGGAATGTTTGCTTTTAGGGAGTGTTTGATTTGGCTTGTGTCTTTTGCATTTTTTATGCGTATTTTCTGTCTTGCATGAATGAAATTTTTTTTTGTGTTATGTGATGCAAAGCATGCTATTTTCTAGTTTTGTTATGTCATTTTTAGCTTTTGCATAGTATATCTCGTATATGTTGTGTTACATTTCGTGCAAAATTTAAATTTTTTGGTGAAATTTTGAATTTCTTGTGAACAAGTGATGGTGTTGAACATAAGTGGTGTGTAGTTGACATTTTTGTGGAAGAACTTGTCTATCCATGGAAAGTGCATTAGCACTAGAGTTGGATGTGTGTTTTAAACTTGAATAAAAATGCTTAGTGGTGAGGATAGTTCAATGCTAAGTGGTAGGAGTTAAAACATAGTGGGAAAGTTTGAACTTTAACATAGTTATTTTCAAGCACTAAAATGGATTACATACAAGGATGGTTGCACCTATGTGAAAAGGTGAGAAATAGAGAATTTTTGAAAATTTTCTTGAATTAAGTTGAGTAATCCTTGGAAACTTGTAATGACATTTAGGCACCAGGGGAAATTATTTGGGAAAAAAGGCAAGTTATGCCAATGTGAAATGTATTGAATGTTAAGTGCATGGACAATGTTCCAAAAGCACATGTTATGAACCACTTCTCTGAGGGACTGCTCTATTACACTAAGTGTGCCTTTGAAGAGAATAATCCGCATGAGTGGGGATGGAATTCAAAAGCCATAAAACCCGAGGCAATAATTGGAGAGGCCAAGGAGTACTCCAGTGTAATAATGTCATGTGCGAAACGAAGGTAAAGCACTAAAGGATGACAACCTGGGGGAAAGAGTGGTAAGTAACGAGGGCAACCAATGATCCTTAAAATGGTGCATTCATGTCTATACAGTGTTTACAAGTTGAGGACTTGTAAAGGAATAATAATAAAATCTTTGCATTCTCTACTATTTCTTTGATCACAAGTGAGACTTGATTTGTATGTAAGCCTTTGCACACAACTCACACATCTATGTTAAAGCTTCAAATGAGTACAACTTGGTTTTGATGAATGCCATAAAGAATTGAGCATATCCTCACAACTAGAGTTTAATTGCTTTAACTAAGAAATGTGCACATCCAATAAAAGTGTGAAATGTTCTTGAAATAGATGGGTGAGTTCACTATGTAGAATTGTGTGTTGTGAGTTGGTGTAGTGTTGTGACCGTATTTGAGTGGTGCAAGTATATGGTAGTGTAAGGCCAGTGTTGTGTCTTTGCTTGAGGGCAAGCAAAGGTTCAAGTGTGGGGGAATTTCAAAAATTGACAAGCGTGTCGCGTACTTGCAATTTTAACCCTAAGCTAATCTAGTAGCAATGAGTAGGGTATCGTATCCACAGGGAAGGGGATGGATTCTTGAATTCTAATTCGTTAACAAAATGTCACAAAAGAACTAGATTATAGTAATGTCACAAGAGAACCAGCAAAGAAACAAGCTCACAAATAAAGTGTAAAAAAAAAACAGGAAGAGAGAGTGGATGCTCTAGAGTTTTCCACCAGTTGAATGCACATTAGACCACGATTGCAATGTTTTTTGACACACAAGTAACACAGTGAGGAGATCACAATTGCCTAGAAGTCTAGTTAACACCCGGCATGTCGACCGCAATGCCTTCTACACTCCTTAACATCTTACTTTCCATGTCGAGGCCTAAACAAGACGAGTGAACACCGCAACGTCTCAACTCTCCAAGGTTAGCAAATCTAGCATGCAATTCCTAAGGTATCCCATGGCAAGGCCTGACCTAGGACCTAGAGTGTTTGCTTACTATTAGAGAGTTTCTTCTCACTTATTTCTAACAACTCAAATAATCCACCACCGGCATGGCGACCGCATCTCAGATCATGATCAGGCAAAGCAAGTAGAAGACTCAACAATCATACATTTAGTTCTTATCTCATGCAATTCTCACAGATATTGGTGAATCTCACTTCAACTCAGCATGGCAACCACAATCAAAGTTCAATTCATTCAATAAAAGTGCGAATTCATGAAACTTAACAAAATTCAAGCTTCAAAGCCACATATGATTTCATTCTTAAGAAATTGTGTCAATTGCATAGGATAGCGTAGTCTAATTATACATTTAACCGTTTCAAACCCTAGAACATTGTTAATCAAGCTAGAGAACTCCATTTCTAGATCACGATCATCCATTCGAAACATTAAGCAAATCATTTTCATTAAAATAGAGAGAATTTACCAAATGATTATGCTCAAGAGCCTCAAATCCACAAGCGAATTGTGAAGAATAACAATGATAAGTCCAAATCCGCAATAGGAATCGAAATCGGAGTTCTATTTCTAGAGAGAGAAAATCCTAGAGAGAGAAAGTTAGAGAGAGATACTTTCTCTCTCTAGTTCAAAAGTCTGTTAACTATCTCCAATCCTCTCCTTTCATTCGTTAACTAATCCTCTATATATAGAGGTTACAAAAAACGTAAATAATACGCAAACGCGAAATGATTATATTATTACAAAAATGCCACTGCCTAAAATGAACTGTCCAAAATCAATTCATGCAAAAACACATCCACTCCTTGGAGCCAATGGTCTTCATGCCCACATTACTCCCCTCACGCCTTCGAGCCATCCTAGAGCACGCTTTCCCGAACCTGCACACAAGAAGAGAAAAAACATCTCAACACTTTGCCAAAATTTTGGCAACAAGAAAAGGATGTTTTTGTGGCGAGGTCTCGCGGCGAGACCTCGCCGTGCAAAGTGGTGTGGGCGAGACCTCGCGGCGAGGTCTCGCCGTGTGTGGAGTTTGTGGGCGAGGTCTCACGGCGAGACCTCGCCGTGCAAAGTGCTTGTGGGATGCTCATGTGAAGTGTAGTGTAGTGAACTGTTGTGAAGCAAGAGTGTAGAGTTTAGTGTGGAATGCATGAAAGAATGAACTTAAAATGCATGAAGAATGAATGAAACTAAACTTCATGAAATCCAGAATGCAAAGTGTGAAATGGACATTATGATAACAAGCAAGAATGGAGAATGATGGAAACCAATGTAAACTCTATGCACGGCAGTTTTAGCTATGACATGCAAATAACTACCTGAATGTGTATTGTGCTACGTGTGACTAAGGGTAAAGAGTGCTTTGGGTATTGTGAAATGAAAGTGAAGAATGTTGTGAATGTTGTGATTGTTGTGAAGTGTGAGAGAAGAGTGGTAAGACAAAGTGTAGTGTTGTGAAGATAAAGTGTGAAATGTGCAAGAATGATATGAAGTAAAATTTCTTTGTGTGTAAAGTGAAATGTGCACGAGTGTGTTTGAGTGCATGTGTGCATGAGGGCAGTGAGTGTGTGAGGTTCTCATGCGGCGAGGTGATGTGTGTGTGTAAGAGTGTTGTGGCGAGGTGATCTCGCCGCAATGTGTGTGTGTGAGAGTGTGAGTACTGAGTGAAATATGATGAAGAGTGGAGTGAAATGTGATGAAGAGTGGAGTGAAATGAAGTGAATGTTGAATGTTAGATGTGTGAAATGTTGATATAAGAAAAGAGTAAGTGTAAAGAGTGTGTGCATGACTAAGTATAAATGAAATGCAATGGGGAATGTATTAAGAATGAAATTAATGGTGAATGTTGGATGACAAAAAACAGATGTGAAGAGTATGAGTGATAAAAGGTGATTGAAATGTGAAGGATGAATGGAAGTATAATGACTAAAGTGTTAAGAATGCAAAAACATAAACTTGAAACATTGTGAGACACAAAGCATGTAATGCATACTCAAGAAAATTGCACTGAAACGTATTCTTTACTCATGAAATAGATAGCATGAGAGTTCAGAAAGTTCTTGCCCTCAAATCCCAAAAGGGCGAGGTGACCTCGCCATACAAAACCCAAAGGGCGAAATGACCTCGCAAGCAAAAATCCTTAAGTGTGCAAATGTGCAAGTATGCAACTACTTCCAACCAAATTCTATCCCTGATGCGTTATGCATTTGGGAAACTTGAAATATGAATGTTGTAACTCTATGTCTTTGCTTTCCATATCATTTTGAATCACCCAATTTGGATCTAGGACGGGAAAGTTATGACCAAAACACTAAACTGTGGCAGAGAAGATTTTCAGGGCGAGACCTCTCGCCGCGAGACCTCGCAAGCAAAATGTTGTGGGCAAGACCTCGCGGCGAGGTCTCGCCGTGTTAGGTTTTTCAGTAAACACAAAATTTTTAGGTCTCCCTCTTGGCTTTCCATAGGTTTAAGAATCATCACAATTAGAGGTCTGTAGCTCAAGATATCAACAATCTCCCAAACTGTGGCAATATGAACTCAATAACGAAAACCTGAAGTAGCCATCATAAAGATGCCCCCGTTTCTCATACTTACACACAGAATTAGAGGAAAGATAAAATGAAGTTTGGATTAGAGGAAAGATGCCCCCCATTCCAGAACATCCAAGATCTCCTGATTTGGATTAGTATTGAAAGAGTTACACTCAAATGAGATTCGGATACCAAATCTGCCCAAAACCCTAAAACAAGCCTATTACATGTTTAGGTTTTCCCAAAGCATCATTTCCAACCTTTTCCAATTCCTTCCTTGTTCTTGAACTTCAAATGCACACTTGACTCATTTGAACATCGTTTTTAGTCTTTTTCACCATTTAAACACTTTCACCTTACAAACCACATAAATGCAAAAAGTAGCACAAAACATCACACATTTGCATAAAACACAAGACAAAAGCTAAGTGATTTAACACATATAAGTTGGTATAAAACCAACTTATCAAGAACCAATCCTTAGGACTTAGAACTCAACTCTAGACTACAAGTAGAACACATTAGGCACCCATAGGCCATTATTGCACATTTCTATCGTGGCATGAACACCACAGAAGAAATGCACTAAAATCTCTACTCCCTCTAAAAAAAGGCTATGTTAGTCCATTATTGTCGTGGCAATCATTCTACATCATCAATGTACATAAATTCTCTCTTCTTTCCATTGCCTTATTTTAACTTGTTTAGTCTTTTACCTCAAACAAAGACATATATTCATGGAACCACCTCTTAACCTTTCCAACATCAACCATAGGGCATAGTCCTTAACCAACATGAACCCACATGAACCATAGGCTCTCTAGTAGACCCCATCTAGGCCAGAATCCTAAGGTTTGGCTAGTCTCACTAGTTAACACTAGTTTCACCTAGTTAACACTAATTTGGCCAAAATAGGACCAATTAAACTTAATTAGTCCTAGTTTAGTCAAATTAGCACTAGCTAACTTAGTTTGCCTAGTAAACCCTAGTCAATTCTAGAAAACCTTAGTTACGTTAGTTGAACCCTAGTGTGACTAGTTTGACCAACTCACCCTTAATAAAACTTTAGTTAATCTTATTTAAGTGAAATGGGGATAGTTTAAGCTAGTATTACTTAGTTTATCCTAGAGTGACTAGAATGGCCTAAGTTCCATTAGTTTGGCCTAAGTGGATCCACTTAACTACTAAATTAGGTTTAACTTAGTTTAGTTAGGGTTTATTTGGTCATTTTTCACACTAAAAACCTTTAGAGCCTCTAGGAACACTTGTAGTCTTGCCACATTGGCCTATTTTCATGCATATCTTTACTTGATTATGTTTATCTTAACCTTGATTCTCTTATAAGGATGCACATGATACTTAAACCAAAGTCCATCACAAGGAAGAGGTTAAGCTAAGCTTCATACGTAAGGGATGACATCCAAAGATATGAAATATAAACAATGACCTCAAAGAGGAAAGAAATATTAAGAATGACATCCAAAGGAAGGGGATAAAATGAAGACTTGCTCCCCAAGAAGGATCATCTTTTAAATAAATTGTAATAGCATAGGTACCAATTTTGTAAGTTATAGAAGTGGAGTTTCTTTCTCTCCAAATTGAATGTTAAGTATAAATACAAGTTCCCCAAGACATTGAAAAAGGATTTTGGTAAGTTGTTGAAGTTCGAAAAAAATTGGGAGAATTCAGGAGTCTATACTTTTGGCCAGAAACCAAAAGCTTTGGCCTTAGAATATAACTAGAACCATAGTAAGAATTAAACTAGAGAGAGGATATGTTCTTATTTGTAAGACCTTTGCTCAGGAATCTCTTTAATACAAGTAAACCTTGGACCTTTCACTGACTTTTATGTACACGAAGGTCACCTGGGTACTTGTGATGCTTTGGAATTTGCATGTGAAGACTATATGGATACTTTGTTTTGGTTGTGGTCAAAGGTGTCTTGTCTCTACCAAGAAGAGGACTATCAATTCTCTCAACAGTTAATCAATATAAATGAAACAAGTTGGGTAGTTGGCCATTGTCACAGGTTGCGTTTTTAATTAATAATTAAAACTTGTCTCTCTTAATGGAAGTGAAGAATTGATGAGTTTCGACATAGGTGTGCCTGCCAAGGTGAATTAGGACCATTCCATGAGTATAATATTTTGCTCCCTATAAATCAATTATCATAGCTCAACACAAGTTTATTAGTTCACTAGATGGAATTTCTCACAACACAATCTAAGAACACCATTCTCTCTCCATTTGAATTCCTTACTACTTACTCTATGTTATTGCTTTGTTATTTGATTGATTGTTGAACTACGCTTTTAACTCCTTGTTTCAAGTCCGTTAAGCATTTCACATCAACTAGCTAGTGTATCTCTCTGTAGGATTGATACCTTACTCACCCTTCTACAATGTGGGGTAACACTATAAATTTACTTATAGTTTCAAAACACACTAACCAGAGCACTTATTAGACAAGTTGGCATCATGTCAGTGATAAAGTAGCATGCCATCCTTTAATCTTATAAACACCCCCATTTATGTCATTACTTTGTGTGTGTTTTGTCGAGTTGATAAGAGAATCCTTAAGCAAGAACTAAACTATTACGTAAACTAATCTACAACTACTACTACTAACTAACTACTAATTACTATTGACTAAAACTCTATTCCTACTTCTACTCCTTCTTCTCAATGACGACTCTCTCTTTCTTATAGAATAGAAGTTTATTAAGTTACCTAATAACAAACTAAACCCATAAGGAAAATAATAATGGTTTTGAATTCTAACTCAAGGAAAGGATCAGATAAAGTTAATGCCATATGTGGCAATTAAGGCATGCAATCCTTTTAGACAATAAGCTTCCTTATTCTTCTCCTCTTCAAATTAGAAATTCCTATGCAAATTATCATCTTCCATAAATTGAATTCTTCAAAATTTGAATTGTCCAAATCAAAGCAATCTTCTCTTTATAAATTCCCCACCGTCTTTATCATTCCAAATCAAGATAAGGAAATCTTCTTTTCCAAATTATTTTCAAAAGTTTCTGAACAACTTCATAATTGGCCTTTTTCCTTATTCTTTTCGCACAAAAAGTTAAGTCCACAATCAAGATAAAATCCGGCAACTAAACACCTAATCAGTGCAAATCTGTTCAAATTATTCTATAATAAACTCATAAATAATATAACATAAAATGCAGTTTTCAAATCCCCACACTTAGACAATACTTGTCCCCAAGCATTTAGACAAGAATAGAAACATAACAATCAAAATTAAAGAAAACAAAACTATCCAGACTTTTACAAATCAAATATTAACCAAACAAATTAAAATTCAACATTTAATCCATATTTCAATCCATTGTGTCAAATCTATACATGAACTTTTCTTCCAAGTCAAAATACAAAAATTGAGCTAGCTCTTCAGGATCACTCTTAAGCACTCAGAGATTTGACAATATGGATTCATCCACTCATCATAGATGGTACAAAGAAATATTACCATGAATTTCAAAAGATGTCAAAAATTCACCACAAAATCAAAATCAAACATGAATTAAAAGGTTTTTTAATTCAGTTGTAATTGGGCTAGAATGAACAAGGTGGGTGAAAAGAAAGATAGATTAAAAGGCTAAGAATATATAGAACCAAAGTGCAATGCAACTTATTCAAGCATTTTCCCACACTTAAATTGTATCAATTCTCAAAACTTAACTTCTCAAATCAATTTCAGAACATCAAACATTTTTTTGTGCTATTATCGCATGTTTTTCTTTCAAATCTTTCTCTTCTATGGTTTTATTCTTTTGCTGTTATTCTTGTTTTCTTTTTACTGCCACCGTCTGGTCAGATAGCATATACTACAGAATACCGCATTTTTTTCTCTACTATCCCAATATTGTATGGGCAAACAGTGGACTTCAACATTTTCAAACTCCAAAGAACATGTTGAAACATCTTCATGCATAAAGACTTAAACACATAGTTTCATTTATTCAATCAAGTGGGGAATAAGTTACATATATTCCATTGCTACTTGCACCTTGGGTCAAAAGCAAGATAAAAAGGTAATGGTGAATATTTTTTATGGTTTAAATACAAAGAATAGGTTAAGAATCAAAGTGGTTAACTAGGGGTAAATTTAAGGGTAGAAAAGAAAATTAAAGTCAAACATAGCTAATTCCTAAGTGCCTTTATCATATTCACATACAATTTCAATATTATGGTTCACAATGTACAAAAAAGCAAATTATGTAATTCATTCAAATACAATTAACAATCAACAAAGAAATATTCAATTAAGCACAAAAAAGTGGTTTTTGTGTGCTTGGCTCAAAACCTCACTTTAAGTAGGCATAAATAAGCTCCATTCTATGTATTCATCTTCCTTGGAAACATACAAAAATATACATAAATCAAACATAATGGATCATCCAATTTTCATAGCAATTCCAATTTGTTTAAGTAATATCCAATAAGTAACAAAGTTTGGAACCACAAAAAAAAAACAAGCTATCTTTACATTAAAAACTAAAAAATATTTTTGGATTTTTCTTTTTCTCTTTTTTATTTTTTTCTAAAACAAACTCATGCTATTAAAAATAGAAACTGGACTTGACATATAATTGAAAAATAAAAAAGTTACTAAACAAAGACTCACATAAAACTCACTAAACATAAAAACACATAATTCTCCCCACACTTAAACCTTGCTTGTCCTCAAGCACGAGAAAGGGAAAAACAAAATAATACAAAAGAAACCAAATAACAACATTAACAAAAATATAAAAAATATAATAATAGTAACAAAGTGTGGGGAGATAAGAAAGTAGCATGATATAGGGAGTTGAGGACCGTATGGGCAAACGGTGCCCCAGAAACTAGATAAGGCCAGCATTTGAAGCATTGATTTTTGCAAGTTTCAAGGACAATTTAGATTAGAAGTTGGGTGTTATATGTAATTTTATAAGCCATGGCAGACACCAATAAACACAAATCAATCACCTCTTAGCAAAGATCAGCAACACCTACAAAAGAAATATAGCTCGAAGAGGGATATCACATCTCACAAAAACTTAATAACCCTATGTGCATAGTAAAAATGAAACCAGAAGTGGAAAAAAGGACAAGTCAATTGAGTTGGCTCAACAAGAATTAGCCCAAACATTACTCAAAGAAATATATGAAGAATTACGAAACCTAAGAATCAAAATGAAATGGCTCAAAGCCAAATGACGGTCTTCATGAGTTAAAATTTGGTTTCACAGAGAAGAAATCTAATAACCTAGATTAAACTTAATACTATTACACATAGACCAAAAAATAGAAAGTGCATGAGTTGAGGCCAAGGGTGTATGATCCTGCCTACCAAACAAAGTATATGCAATATAGATATGGCATAACATAAGATGAGATTCACTTAAAAAATGCATTTTGGACTGAGAAGAGACATAGAGATAAGGACATGGGGAGCAAAAAATTCCAAAGTGAGAACTAATGTTTATAACCCAATATGAGTAGAAAAATAAGAATCAGAAGCTGTCATGGTAGAGTTCACCATGCTTAATAACCGCATGTGCACATTGAACCTGAAACACAAATAAATAAATAGTAAAACTAATGAAAAAAATTTTAAAATTTTAAAAAAAATTAAAGACAAAAATTAAAAATATAAGTATCGAAGATATTGGGTTGCCTCACAATCAGCACCTTTGTTTTAAGTCTTTGGCTAGACCAATTACTACCAACTTCAGTAAACTAGTCGAGAAGGCTCTAGAGGTAGTCCTGATGAATGAACATCCTTTATGACAGTCAAAGTCTCTCCACAAGTTTTGATGTGTCATCTTTGATGCCAAATCAACTTGTGTCCTTGGTCTTGGGTAGGATTCTTATGTACGATCATGGGCAGTGTCTTTACCTCTCCCAAAAATATGAACGTTAGGTGTTCAACCAAGGAGTTAAATCTCATATCTGGGTCTTGACAAATAGGTGGAAAAATTTTATCCACAAAATCCTGTATAGTCACATAGGATTTTTCTATTTTGCATGAAGACACTTCCAACAAATGCAGTGGCATGGTTTCCTCCTTGCAATTGTAGGATAGTGTATTCTGAATAATAGCCGATATGTTTTCACTTTCCACTACCTTCTCATCAATTTAATGTTAAATTTCTCGATGAGAAAACCTTCTTCGCATTTTGCACATTTTGGCATTGAACTATTTACCTCAAGATAAGAAATATTTGTCTCCACCTTATTGAAGATGTTCAAGTTGTTTTTCAAATCTTCATCCTTTACTTTCTTTGCTAACCTGCGAGGAAAAGAAGGAAGAATTTCAATCTCGAAAATAGGCGTCTTTAAATCATATTTTACCTCATAATTTTTAGATTCTTCTGTTTGAGCAGACGATACAGTAGTTTCTGAACTGTTGGATTTCTTCTCCTCCACATCAGCTATAGGTTTCTCCCATTTGCTGTCTCTTGTCAGTGTTATTTGACTGACATTTTCTTCTGGATTAACATGCACTTGTGATGGGAGGTTGCCTTGATTTAGTTTAATACAATGAATCTTGTAGTTAATTAAGTAATATTGTTACTCAATACATTGAAGTCTTCCCTTAGTTCTGGGAAAATTCATGCATATCCTCCCGAATAGATTTAGCAAAGTTGTAGTAGTCAATAGTATAGTTGACTAATTGTGCAATCAAATCTTCCATGATGTCGATATAGTTGATAAAGTGGGTGTAGGGGACAATGGAACCATCTCTTATTGTTGTAGTTGCCATGTCCATGGTGATGGCGACTATTGCGTCATATTCCCATAGTTGAAGTTTTGAAGGTCTTCCCACCACTCTGAATTTGATGTGTAAGAATAAGGATCGTAATGATGTGGGGGTTGAAAACTCTCAGTTGTATGGAACTGTGCGAATGGATACTCGTAAGTGAATTGGCACCTATAAGTTGGTTCCCAAAATTCTACCATATTTTTCTCTTAAGTGGCAGCCTCAAAATCTAATTCTGAATGAAATCATGTATGAGCAAACGGATTAGCTATTTCACAATCAGAATTGGTTCCTTTGTGTAATTCTTTCGTCTCTTTAATCTGTGCGCTGGTTTTGTTCAATACCTGAGTCAAATAACAGATTATGATTTAAAAAAAATTGATAAACACGAAGGAAAAAAATTTTAAAATGAATTAACTAAAAAAATTGTAGATTGCTATTCCCCAGCAACGGCGCCGCCAAATTTGGCAATGTCGTTTTTGCTACCAAATTAATTACCTACTTTAAAAGATAAAAAATAGTACAGTGAAAGTATGATCGAATTCCATGAGGAACGGATTATTGTTTCTTCCCGTTAGTTCAAAAGAACTTGTCACTAATAAGAATTATTAATAACTAAGATATATAAACAAAACTAATTAACGGAAATTACTATAGAAAACCAATAAAGAAAAGAAAATCTGGCAATAAGCAAATCCACATTAATTAGTTATCAACTGATCATAGACTCAATGATTAATTAATATCAACTCATCAACCAGTTATAAACTACCGGGAACTAACTCCAACATAGTCCAATTCTCCTTACTAAATTGGTAATTAACAAGAGTCTAGTTAAATTAATTACTTCCCTAATCAAGGTAGAACCGGTTGGAACCGACCAATACCCAGTTTAATGACTCAACAGCATTATAAAATAGAAGAACCCAATTATGATAATTTGCAATTAGTTGTCAGCGTGTCACAAATTACTAACTAATTATTCCCGTCTACCTAATAATAGCTTTACCACTAATTAATCCTATCTATTAGATCCAGAGAAATAACAGGAGATTAATTGGCACTGCTCAGATTAATTAGATTTTATTAGGATTTAATTAATCTAAACATAAGCACTATGCACAAAGAACTCTTGGAACTCATAAAATATTAATTTGTTATGAACACTTAGATCTCACGATTAAATAACAATTAATAATTCATTACTTATGCTGGATAAACAAACTACTCACTAAACATAAGTACTAAGAAAAATTAACATATATAAAAGACATGATAGAAGTAAACTAAAGTAAAGAATAGTAAAACTTAGTCTGCCTAGGCTTCGGCTCCCGTCTGACCATACGGAAGATAATCCTTTAGCAAGAACTAAACTATTACGTAAACTAATCTGCAACTACTACTACTAACTTACTACTAATTACTATTGACTAAAACTCTATTCCTACTTCTACTCCTTTCTTCTCAATGACGACTCCCTCTTCTTATAGAGGAGAAGTTTATTAAGTTACCTAATAAAAAACTTAACCCATAAAGAAAATAATAATGGTTTTGAATTCAAACTCAAGGAAAGGATGAGATAAAGTTAATGCCCAATGCGGTAATTAAGGCATGCAATCCTTTTAGATAATAAGCTTCCTTATTCTTCTTATCTTCAAATTGGAAATTCCCAAGCAAATTATCTTCTTCCATAAATTGAATTCTTCCAAATTTGAATTGTCCAATCAAAAAATTATTCTCTTTATAAATTCCCCACCATCTTTATCCTTCCAAATCAAGATAAGGAAATCTTCTTTTCTAATTTCTTTTCAAAAGTTTTCAAATAACTTCATAATTGGCCTCTTTCCTTATTCTTTTTGCACAAAACGCTAAGTCCACAATCAAGATAAAATCCGTCAATTAAACAACTAATCATTGCAAACCTGTTCAAATTATTCCATAATAAACTCATTAATAAGATAACATAAAACACAGTCATCAACAGAATTCACCTTGAACCAAGAGATTGAGAAATATTTTATCAATGGATTAACACCATCTACTATGAACCATGTAAATACAAGTGTTGGGAGATCATTGAGAGTAAAGCCAACTAAAGAGATAGAGGGATTACTCAATAAAATATCTCAACATGAGTTTTTGTGACCTAGGGGAAGAAGTGCACCCATGAAAAGGCAAGCTGGAGCATTGGAATTGGATAGGAGCTCACATTTGGAAGCTCAGCTTGCTCAAATTCAAAACTACTTGTCTACCTTGCAAGCATCCTTAGAAAGGAAACAAGTATTAGTTTGTGGCCTTTCTAAGAGGGACCACCACATGGACCAATGCAAGTTTACCCAAGAGGAATTAATTAACTATGTGCGAAACTTCAACCAGAATTCCAATTACAACAACCAATTGAAATGGAAAAATAATTGGAATATTGAAAACCAAGAGATACCATCATAAAATGACTTGCATAGGAAAAATATCTACCAAGAGGATTGTGACAAAGAACTCAATCCTCATTAGCATGAAAAGAAGAAAGGTTATTGGGAAAAAGCTCTGTGTGAGTTAAGTGAGCAATTAAAGCCTGTGATGGAACTTCTCAAAAAGATGAACATGTTCTTGACTCAACAAGATAAAAAGGTGGAGGATCATGGAGCTGTGATTAAAAATTTGGAAACCCAAGTGGGGTAACTTGCCCAAACTATCCAACAAAATCTCTTACGTTCTTTGCCAAGTGACACAATTTCCAATCCCAAGGTTAAGGAGAAATGTAATGCCATTTATATGACCTCAAATTATATGACCTCGGATGAAATGTTTGGGATAGAAAAAAGTAAAAAGTTCAGAAGAGGAAAGTGATAATGAGTAGTAAAAAGACATTGACATTGATATAAAAAACAATAGTTAGCATGAAGAAGAGCACACAATGAGAATAGAATCTGAAGCTAGTAATGTTGTTGAGTAAGAGGAGGATAGCAAGGATCCTATGGAAGAAGAAAGTTTTCATTAATGTAAAAAGGAAGAGCAAGGGGAATCCTTGGAATCTGAACCAAACATAGTGGAATATGAAGACCATATGTCCACCCATTCGGCCAAGGAAGCAAAGAAGAGAGCAGGGGCCAAGAAAAAAGAGAAAGTGGTATCTAAGATCAAGGATTTTGAAGCTAGCTTCATAGGGGCACCGATTAAGGAATTAGAAGTTCCACCAAAACAATCCAACTTCTTCAAAGAGTATTTACCCAACTATGGAGTGATACAAGAGGATGGGGTGATGTTAGTGAAAGAAAATCATCTCCTGGAAGTATTGGCCCCTAAAATCAATGATCTGGGATGCATCACTATCCCTTGTGCAATTGGCCAAAAAAAGTTTTAAAATGCCTTTTGTGATCATGGTTCAAGCATCAATGTAATGTCTTTGCCTACTGCATTGGAGATTGGCTTAACAAACATCATGCAACCCTCAAAGGTAGATATCCAATTGGCAAATCTCACTCAGGTAAGACTGGTGGGAAAGGTACAAAACGTGATTGTAAGAGTGCACCACTTTGTGTTCCCAACCCATTTCTTCATTATTGATATGAAAAAGATGAGGAAACTCCAATTATTCTGACCATTGTTAGCCACTTGAAATGCTGTCATTGGAGTGAAGAAAAGAATCATAACCTTCAAGGTGGATGACCAAGAGCTAACTTTCCAAAATGGAAAGGAAATACCAATGAGAAGAGAAAAAGTCTAGCCATACCACTACCAAATAAGGATGTAGGAGATCTTCAAGTTTTGACCATGGAGACATGGATAATCAAGAGAATGCTCTTCTTTGTGAAAAGAAAATCAATAAGGCAAAGAAGAAGAAGGTGGAACCCAATGATGAAGATTGATGAAAAAGAAAAGAATAAGTCTGTCTAAAGACAATAAACTTAGCGCTCTTGGGAGACAACCCAAGGATTTTTCCATCTGTTTACATTTGAGCAGTTTTATTATTTACTTCATTTTAATTTAATGTGCTAAATTTTAGGTGAATAAAGATACAAGGACTTGAGCAAAGTGAAGACTGTAATGAAATCAATGACAATTTTGGAGCACATACTAAGCTTGAGGTGATGAAATTGCATATGCACTTATGTGGGGCCAAGGAAGTTTGTAAGCAAGGAGACTTAATTAAAAGCTCATAGGTAAGTGAGGTAAGGTCTTTTTGATAAAGATTCAACTAGGAATCTAGATGCCAAAACTCAACTATTTTAATGAGACCCACTTTTCAACCTTCTTTTTCTTTTCAAAACTCAAATTGCATTTTCTCTCTCTTCCCTCTTCCCTTGAACCCGAAACACCATCACACACTTGCACTCCATTAAAATGTTTTATGGAGTTTTGAATTAGAGATCACATCATCTCTATATCATTCCACAATCACACTAGCACTAGATTTCTCATTAACAAATCCTCCCCAAACAAAGAAGAATTCCTAGAAAGAGGATAAAATGAGACAAGGGACAGTTTGAACTTGATCAAGAAAACTAACTTATTAAACTAAGGACCTAAGGTATGTTCTTCCTAATCCTACTTTATTTAAATTCTTTAATATCATGAGAATTATTGTGAAAGTATGATTTAACTTAGGGATAGTGCATTAAAGTGTGAATATTCTTGATTTGATAAGTGGAATTGAAAACCCTCTTGTTCTCTCTCTTAGCTCTTTAAGTGAGTTATTGAATGTGCCATGGTTATAATTAGAATTAATTCTTGGGCTTTTGTTATCTACTATTTTTTAGCATTAGTTCTATGATTATCCATGAGATTTATGCTTTTCTTGAATTGGGATAAAATGGACAATTAGTCTCATAATATTAGGAAAGAGGTTTAAAAGTGGGAACACTAATTGTTTGTTGTTTTGTTCCAATCAAATTCTCTTTGTCATTTTGGATTTTTTTAATCTTGTTGAAATAAATAATGATGTGGAAAGATGGGAAAAGACAATGGAAGTGATAATGGAACAAATTGCACAAGTGTAGTGTGTGTGTGTGTGTGTGTGTGTCTATTATGCGTGTGTGGGATGTATTTTTTGGCCTTAAGGCCTAAAATGGGTAAAAGAATGTTTGTGTGCGCGGGGAATTGAAGTTGTTTGTGCAAAGAAAATTGTAGGAGCTTAATTGGAAAATGTATTTTTTACAGAATGAGGTAAAATGCTCTTGCATGCATAGTTTGAATTATCTCATAAAAGCTTTCTAGAGCTATTCTTTGCATGAAATCACATTTTAATTTAGGACTAACTACCAGGGGGAGATCTGTATTGATAAGGCCATAACAAAACAAGTTGTGCAAGCTTAAGTTATATTAAATCTTAATTTTTATCATCTCCATGTATCATGTCTTTTAGTTTTTTATGTTTTCAAGTTATTACAATAGAATGTGTGGATTGAATTTTTTTGTTTTTTTTTTGTTTTTGCATATTCTTAGACACAAGAATTACGAAGCCCCCCAAGAGCAAGGCTACCTCATCCAAGAAAGTTGCCTACAAAGCTGAGGTGGTCAAGCTTATAGCTAAGAAGGCAACGAAAGGAAACAAGGCTTCTAGTCAACCATTCAAACCAGTGGATGGGAGGTTTGCCTCAAAAAGAGGTAGGGCATTGTTCGAAGATGAAGTCTCGCCAAAACATGTTATAGCTGAAAGAATCTTGACCACCACTGAAGAGCTTTTTGTTTCAATTGTAGAGAATAACGCTTGGGGAAAGTTCAAAATGGCCAAAACCACAATGAATATCACCATGGTAAGGGAATTTTATTCCAATGTCATGGAGGAGAACAAAGAAGGAGTATGTTAGAGGCACGTGTGATAGCACGTGGTAAAGTGATCCTTGCACGTAGTATATATTTGTCGATCTAGCACGAATTTGGCACAAACAAGAACAAGACATAAAAACTAATAAAAGATATTGAATGCAAATATTTGGATATTGATCCAAATCCTTACGCTATACAAGATAATTAACCTAAACCAAGTAATCTTGGCGTAAGCAAATTAGCTTGGTTTGCTCTTAATTAAGAGTTGGAAGATAAACTACCTAAGGTCACGCTTAGAATTTTACTGAATTCAAGATTGGTTCACTCCCAACAATGAAGGTTTCTCAAAAAAAAAGTTAAAAGAGGTTTCTTTCAAAATTCTTTAACAATCGTTTCTTCAATGAAGAATATGCCTTTAAATAGGCTACAATAATGAAAACCCTACTTAAAAGTCGTGAAGGAAACATTAAACAATAAAGGAATGTAATTGTTTGTGATAACTTTTCTAAAAGGAAACAAAACTTAATTTAAACTTGAGCAAATCCCCGACGTAACGATGCGGGAATTCCCATGTGGCAACATGGATGGCCGCCGCGATTTAAAAAGTGCTGGATGTCGCAACGTGGAGAAAATGCGATTTTTCCCACGTTCATCTAGTGAATGACAACCGACGTTGCGATGTCAGTGCACCTGTGCACGTCGCGACATGGAGAGTTTTGGCCTTCCATGAATTTCTTTATCTCCAAACTTGATTCCACGGGTTCTAAGCCTTCAATAGAGATGTAAGAAACATGCCAATGTGCTCCGACATCAAATTTACTTGAAGACAACTCCAAGCATTCATTCTCATCCTTATTGGCAGTGTAAGACACATTCAACAAGATTGCAAAGCCGTCTTTATCTTCTTTGTTAGTGAACTCGTCATTGTACTATCAAGATTTGTCAATGGATCACTTGATTGACTCATCAACTTGGATGGATTGCTATCATTCCCTCCCTCCTCGAAAATATTCGTCCTTGAATCACCTGTATAATATATTGATAAATCAACAACATTAAAAGTTGAAGAAACATTGCCATACTGACTAGGTAATTTAATATGAGAAGAATTGTCATTAATCCTTTTGAGAACTCTAAAAGGACCATCACCACGTAGATGTAACTTTGATTTCTGCTTGGCCATAAACCTCTCTTTTCTCAAGTGAATCCAAACCCAATCACTTGATTCAAAGATCGTTCGAATACGACCCTTATTGGCCAGTCTTTCATATTGCTTATTCCTCCTTTCAATTGAATTTCTAACCTTTTCATGAATTTGCTTAACAAACTCAACTTTGTTTTTACCATTTACATGAGCAAACTCATTACTAGGAAAAGGGAGAATATCAAGAAGTGTCAAATGGTTAAATCCATAAACAATTTCAAATGGAGAACAATTTATCGAACTATGCAAAGTACTATTATATGCAAATTCAATATGTGGCAAACAAGTGTCACAGTTCTTAAGGTTTTTTTGAATTATATCATGCAATAGCGTAGACAAAGTGTGATTTACTATTTCAGTTTGACCGTCAGTTTGTGGATGTGCAACAGTAGAAAACAAAACCTTGGTGCCTAACATATTGCATAAAGTACGCCAAAAATAAGAAAAGAATTTAACATCTCTATCACTAACAATACTTTGTGGTATTCCATGCAAATGAACAACTTTCTTGAAGAACAAATTAGCAATATAAGTTGCATCATTAGTTTTAGCACATGCAATATAGTGAGCCATTTTGCTAAATCTATCAACAACAACAAATATGCTATCTTTACTAGTATGAGACCTAGGTAATCCTATCACAAAATCCATAGAAACATCTACCGATGATACTTGGAACTGGCAAAGGAGTATACAAACCATGAGACACCAGCATTTTTCGCAAACACTTTTAACATCCTTCAACATATTTGGCCAATAAAAATGTTCATGCAAAATGTCATTAGTTTTAGGTATTTAAAAATGCCCCATTAACCCTCCACCATGGGTTTCTTTAACAAGTAATTCACAAATGGAACTTAGTGGAATGCACAATTTGTATCTCTTAAAAGGATAACCATCTTGCACATAATAATCACCATTTGACTTTTTCAAACAAAGATCATAAACACATTTGAAATTAGCATCACAAGCATAAAGCTCTTTAATCAAATCAAAACCAAGTAACTTAGCATCCATAAGACTAAGCAAAGAGTACTTCCTAGACAATGCATCAGCTACAATGTTATCTTTTCCAGCTTTATACTTAATCACATATGGAAAGGATTCATTGAAATCTTACCATTTAGCATGCCTCTTATTCAATTTACCTCGAGTCTTCAAAATTTGAGGCATTCATGATCCGAAGGAATTATGAATACTTTCGGCCATAAGTAATATTGCCATACCTGTAAAGATTTCACCAAAGTATGCAACTCCTTGTCATAAGTTGCATACTTCAAAGCTGCTCCACTTAGATTTTCACTAAAGTAAGCCACGGGCTTTGATTCCCGTATTACGCAACACCAATACCTATCACGGAGGCATCACAATGTATCTCAAAAGCTTTATTAAAATCAGGAAATGCAAGCACAGGAGCATGAGTCAATGTTTCCTTAAGTGTGTTAAAAGCATTTTCATGTAATTCTTTCCATTCAAAAGTTACATTCTTCTTAAGAAGTTCCTTTAAAGGTGCTACAATAGAGCTAAAATCTGTCAGAAATCGCCTATAAAAACTTGCAAGACCATGAAAACTTCTAACATCACTAGCAGAATTGGGCCTTGGCCAATCAAGTAGAGCTTTAACCTTGACTCATCAAAATATATTCCTTGAGAACGAACAACATACCCTAAAAAGATAATAGATTCCATACAAAAAAACATTTTTTAATGTTTGCATACAATTTATGTTCACATAATACAGCAAACACATGCTTAAGATGCAAAACATGCTCATCAAGTGATTTGCTATAGATAAGGATATCATCAAAGTAAACTACAACCAATTTACCAATGAAAAATCTAAACACATGATTCATCAACCTCATAGAAGTACTAGGAACATTAGCTAGACCAAAAGGCATGACTAACTATTCATATAATCCATACTTTGTTTTAATGGCTATTTTCCTTTCATCACCCTCTTTCATTCTAATTTGATAATAGTCACTTTTAAGATCTATCTCGGTGAATATTGTAGAACCATAATGTTCATCAAGCATGTCATCTAATCTAGGAATTGGATGTCTATACTTAATGGTAATCTTATTAATATCTCTACAATCTTCACACATTCTCCAACATTCATCTTTCTTTGGCACTAATATACAGGAAATGAACAAGGACTAAGGGATTCATGAACAATAACTTTGTCGACAAGTTCATCCACTTGTCTTTGAATTTCCTTGGTTTTCTCAGGATTTTCATAGGCTGGCCTATTAGGAATAGCAACTACGGGCACAAAATCAATATAGTGCTCAATGCCTCTAATAGGTGGCAATCCTTTAGGTAAATCCTCAAGAAACAAGTCCTCATATTCCTGCAAAAGAGACAAAACAAAACTAGGCAAATAAGAAAGGTGATCACTATACAGAATATAAATGTTCTTTCTGATCATTAAGTACAATGGTTGCCTATCCACTACTGTTGTCCTAATCTCTTTCTTTGAAGCAAATACAGCAAGCTTCTTTTCTTTAACTATACTAGGTGCGTCATTACTTTTCTTTTCAAGCCGCTCATTCTCCTTGCTTCCTTTTCTCTCATCTCTGCATATGCTTTGGTAACTGATGCTTGGTCTTCAGACATATGCCACGGTTTAAGAATTGAGAGATTTATCTTCATACAATTATAGTCAAAACTGTAATATTTCTTCCTTGCATGATGTACAACATCACGATCATATTTCCAAGGTTTTCCCAACAAGTGAGCTACCTAGATTGGAACCACATCAGATTAAACCTCATCTTCATACTTACCAATAGAGAAGGGAATCTTTACTTTCTTATTAACCCTAGTCTCATCAGATTGATTAAGCCATTGTAATCGATAGGGTTTGGGATGTTTGTTGCATGATAACCCCAATTTCTTCACAATAAGAACATTATCAATATTTGTGCAACTTCCACTATCAATGATCATGCTATATACTTTTCCATGAACCTTACACTAATTGTGAAAAATAGCTTCACTTTCTTGCTCCATATCTTCAACTAGGAACTGTGCATTAAGAATCCTTCTTGAGACCAAAGTAAGCTTTTTAGATTCTTTCATCATGTTATCAGATGCTTCCTCAAGATATGTCATCTTTTCATCACTAGAATGCTCACTAATGATGTGACCATTATCAAGAATATACATGAGCTTCTTTATGGGACAATCTGACTGATAATGTCCAAATAACTTGGATTTAAAACATTGGACATCCCATTGGCTCTGCAGAGATTTTTGCGCCCTCATTGGGGTATTCAAGGGTTGTTTGCCAATGGTCTTAGTGGCAGATTCTAGAATTGTTGACTTTGGCTTAAATGGACTCTTAGGGGTAAAGGGTTTAAAATCCTTTTTCCATGTGTAGAAGGAGCTTTGCTCTTGGACTTCATATACTTCTCAATCTTTATAGTCGTGTGAAGAGTCTTTTCCATATCAATTGCATGTTGTAAGTCTACTTTGTGTGCCAAATTTGGATTCAAACCACTGACAAATCGTTCCATGATGGTTTTCTCATCCTCTTCTAAGTTGGCCTTAATCATCAATAACTCCATTTCCTGGTAGTATTCTTCCACAATCAAGCTGCCTTGAACCAAAGTTCGCAACTTTCCCTTTGGTAATGAGAATGTACATATCTTTTCCTCAATACCAATTTCATCTCACGACAAGTTTCAATAAGAGGTTTGTCATTCATTCTTCGATTTCAAACCAACTGTTTCCACCAAACCGTTGCATAGCTTTTAAGATGCATTCCATTCAATAGGATCTTCTCCTCATCATCTAATCCACTACCCTCAAACATTGAGTCCATGGTTCCAACCCATTAAAGAAACAATTCTCGATCTGACTTCCCTTGAAAGGTAGGAAAAGAAACCCTAAAGGTTTGTATCTTGATTTCAGATCTCTTTGTGAGCTTGGGTAGGTTCTGAGTGTCGGCCTCCTCGTCAAAATCAATATGCCTTGGAGCTAGAGGTTGTACAGTCTTTGATTTACTATGCTCCATGGTTGCCATACGGATAGATAACTCTTTAACCATGTCTACAAGTGATGCAATTTGGGTTTGCATGTCTACTTGGATTTCAAAAATTTCTTCCGTCAATGTACCTGCAATGTTAGTGAAAAAACACGATAAACAATAATATAGTAATATATCACTTCTCACGGGTTCTCACTTTGGGTAGTAGGTACACTACTCTCTATTTGGGTAGCTTTTTT
The DNA here is from genome assembly GCA_016586305.1 of Ophiorrhiza pumila. Taxonomy (NCBI): domain Eukaryota; kingdom Viridiplantae; phylum Streptophyta; class Magnoliopsida; order Gentianales; family Rubiaceae; genus Ophiorrhiza; species Ophiorrhiza pumila. Next base: position 20,673,190 of record BLIW01000006.1, read on the forward strand.
CAATCTATATAGAATCCTATTTCTATCAATCCTATAGCTTATCTTGAGCCATCAAAAGTAAAACAACTAACAAGCTCATTAATTAGACAACAAGAATCATGTACAGATGAGAAACTAGAGTGTTTAAAAACACGTAAAGGGTATAAATTGAATCAATAAGAGAAGCTAATAAAATAAGCACTTTTAGAATTGAATTGCACAAATTTAGTGTGACAAATATTAAATCCAAGCTATGATGTCACACTTTCACAAATAATTTTTTTGTCACATTTTTTTTCACATAATTTTTTTTTTCACTTGGTCACTTTGGTGACTTTTTTTTTTCAAGACAACAATCTCAAATCACAGATTGCTATACAACAACAGAATTAAGAACAAGTAGCACTTCAACAAATATCAAGATTTCAATTTTTTTAAATATGCAATTCACGAAATTCTCACAAATTCAAAGACGGAATTTTAAGAGAATTTCGAGTAATTAAAGCACAAATAAGCCTATGAAAACAAAAATCAAAATTGATTCAAAGAATCAATCTTGGACACAAAAGTTCAAGAAAATAAAACAAACAAGAATTCAAGAACAAGAACGAAAGAAGCAACAAGAAGAAATAAATAAATTTTTTTGGATAAACCTGAATTGTACAACCTTTTTTCTAATACCAGTTTGATAGCACGTGGTTAGGCGTTCTTTGAATGCGGTGTATATTTTGTCGAACTAGCACGAATTCAACACAAACAAGAACAAGACACAAAACCCAATAAAATATATTGAATGCAAATATTTGGATATTGATCCAAACTTTTATGCTATACAAGATAATTAACTTAACCCAAGTAATCTCGGCGTTAAGCAAATTAGCTTGGCTTGCTCTCAATTAAGAGTTGAAAGATAAACTACCTAAAGTCACGCTTAGAAGTTTACTGGATTCCAGGTTGGTTCAGTCCCAACAGTGAAGGTTTCTCAAAGAAAAATCTAAAAGATGTTTCTTTCAAAATTCTTCAATACTCTACTTAAAAATCTTGAAGGAAACATTAAACAATAAAGGAAAGTAATTTTTTGCGACAACTTTCCTAAAAGGAAACAAAACTTAAATTTGAAAACTAGGCGAATCCCCGACGTCACGACGTGGATGGACGTCGCGATGTAGAAAGTGTTGGACATTGTGACGTGGAGAAAATGCGATTTTTGCCATGTTCATCCATTGAGTGACGTTGTGATGTAGGGAATGTCATATGTCGCAAGTTCAGTGCACGTCGACGTGAAGAGACTAGAGGTCGCGACGTGGAATGTTTTGGCCTTCCACGAATTTCTTCATCTCAAAACTTGATTCCATGCGTTATAAGCCTTAAATAAAGATGGAAGAAACATTCCAAAGTGCTCTGACGTAAACTTTACTTGAATACAACTCCAAACCTTCATTCTCATCCTCATTGGCAATATAAGACACGTTCAACAAAGATTGCAAAGCCGTCTTTATCTTCTTTGTTCGTGACCTCGTCATTGGACCACCAAGATTAGTCAATGGATCACTTGATTGAGTAATCAAATTGGACGGATTGCTATCAACACGTGTGAATATTGATAGGGAATCTATTAATAAATTCTATGACATCCTCAAAGTGGACGGCAACGAGTTCTTGGATTGGGTGAAAAATGAGAACTTGGATGAATTAGCCAAGGTCTTGGCTCACCCGGGTTCAAAATGGAGGAAGAATAGATACATGAAAATTCTTACACTTCCGAAGGAGCATTTCTTACATGAAACAAACGTGCAGAAAATATTCATCTTCAACAAGCTCATGCCTAGCACCCATGTTAGCACAATGAGTATAGCAAGATCTTTGCTAGTTTTTAGAATCATGCTTGGCAAGGCTATAGACTTTGGAGGAGTTATTGAGGAGCAAATGACCTTGAAAATGAATAAAGGGAAGCTTGGAATCTTCTTCTCATTTTTTATCAAGAACATGTGCATGGCTCAAGGAGTCAAAAAATAGTGAGAAATGAGATCTCGATTCTAGGAGTTGCTATCTCAAACCTTTTGGTTAGGGAAATGAGAAATGGGCAAGCAAAGGAGAAAATAAACAAGACTCCACCCAAGAGGAAAGATGCTCAAGGAGCAAAAGAGTTGCACAGTACCCAAACTAAACCTCTAATGACCGAGAACAAGGATACAAGGGCCAAAGTTGTGGAGCTCAAAGCTACATCATCAAGGATAGATCAAAACATGTGCTCTTTGGAGGAATTCATTTCCACAAGGTTTGGACTGGTAATCGGTGTGTTAAAGGAAGTGGTGGACTTGGCTAATGCTTTGGGCCGGAATGATTACATCCACTATTTAAAGGTAGCCAAATGGCTAGGGAAAACTCTTCTCCATCGCCGATCACAAGATCGACGAAGATCATCTCGGGCCATCTACTTCAATGGAGCCACCACTCAAGAAAACTTTGATCCCAACCTTGTTTAATTTTCCCCTCCAAAGCTCTCGGGGAAGACTCTCTCCCCAAAACTTACCTAAAACCCTAGCTCAAGGAAAGAACTTCAAAAGAAAGAAATGTTGAAGAGAAAGAGAGTTGCTAAGGAGAAAGTGAGTGGTGAGCCATCCAAGCCACCAAAGAAAAAAGTGGAAAAGTTTAAGCAAAAGGTGGCCAAGGATGTGGAGCCACCGAAAGACATTCAAAAGGAAAAAACACCTAAGAAAGTGCAAGACAAATGCAACCCCTCTTCTACAAATGATAAGGAAGAACCTCTCACACAACTAGAGAAATCGTTGGACAACACCAATTATAACCTTTGTATCACCAGAGGCCTCTGACCTTCTTCCCGTCCCACAGTCGAACTCGTAAGCTTACCAGACACAGATATCGATCATGATGGGGAGATCCTGGGCAGCGGGATCTCGGCGCCCCTCCCACCTTTCGTTACGATAGCAAGCCCCCCCCGGGCTGGAGAGCCTCCAGGAAAAGGAGGCGGCGATCAACCATCCGTATGTCTCTACAAATAATTGAAATTCTATTTCTTGGTCTATATTTTCCATTTTTGGAAACTTATAAAGTTCGTCCGCCAAACCCTGATCAATAAACCTACAAAATCCTTAAAATTGTATCTGATTCAATCCCGGTATTGTAGACATTCCCCAAGTGTCTTGGACACTCTTCAGAGAGTCACTTTTCACACTAAATATCTTTCTATTTAAGTATTGAAAGATCATAAGTATGAGGGGGAGGGGGGAATAAGTGTGAAACTTATGATGGTATACTTTCCTTTTTGTGCTTTCCAACTTTAAAGTGATGATGTTTGCATGATTGTTGCTTGTGAAGTGGAGCCAATATGCTTGATGTGAAGACTTGTGTTCAAGTTGGTGCCAAAATGCAAAAATCAATGCTTTGTGTTTAGTTTAGTTCTTTTAATTCTTAAGAATTGTGTTTAGGGTTGAAACCCTAATTGTTATTTAAGTGTTTTTGTGAAGTGACTATAAATATATGTTATGTGTTTGTGATAGTGAATCATTGGCTTAATGATATGTGAATCACATAAGAATGCACTAGTATTGCAAAGTTATTGATTGATATGGCCCATAATAAAGCTTGGTTTAAACTAAATGTTTAAGAAAGAACTCATTACTAAGTAGTGAGTATGGACTCTAGTTATGGAAAGTTCAAAGCCTTAACAAACCTTGTTAATAAGCACATATGAGAAATTTATGGGAATAGTTAGGCTCTGGAATAAATAAAAATTAATCTTTCAAAAATATAATGAATAAAAGTGACATTTTGACTTGAGAATTAAGGTGGTTAGCTTATAAGCCCAGTCACGTTGTGCTATCATATTCGAGCTATGACATAAATGGATTTTAATTTGCTACTAAGACTAAAGATGACAGGAGCACAACGCAAAATAGTGGGGTTACATTAGTGTTTGAGGCTTTACATGTGTCTAGTTCGAAAGATAGAAATCCAGTGTATGCCAATATGTCTTATTATGGGGTGATTGAGGAGATATGGGAGCTTGACTATGTTAAATTCAAAGTCCCAATTTTCAAATGCAAATGGGTTGACAACAACAATAGCGTTCGAACTGATTAATTGGGATTTACGCTAGTGGATTTGAACAGGGAAGGTTTCAAAGGGGAACTATTCATACTTGCTTCCCAGGCAAAACAAGTATTTTACGTCTCTGATCCTATTGACAAAAAATGGTCCATTGTCCTACAAGAGAAAAAATTGCATGTCGGTGATGAAATTGATAACGATAATAATCACGATGTGCCGCCATTCTCATCAGGCTTTCCCCCACTGAGCACAATGGAAGAGGACCGCAATATGGATGCATTCGTTCTCCACACTGATCACGTGGAAGGCATATGGGTTGATGATCATCCTTTGTCAAATAAAAGAAAGACCTTGTCGTGAGATATAGTTTGTAAGTTATTATTCACGTTTGTGTATTTAAATTTTTCATTGTACTTATTATTTTGTTTATTACCAGATTTGGATAGTTTATATATGCTTCACTAACTGTTGTGACATAATTTGTTTATTTTTTTGTTAATTTTGGTACAGGTGAATGTCTTGGATGATATGAGCTTCATCCAACATATGCTTTACTTATAGCTATTAGGGCATTTATTTTGTTTTACTAAGTTTATTCAATGTACGATGGTGTCTCAACTTAATCATATCTTTTACTGGAACTTAGGCTTGTTAATATTACTGATCGATATTTATTATGGTATAAAGTTGTATACATTTAAACTTGTTTTTTACAGAGAGTTTTGCTCTAGTTACAGGGGATACCATGCAGATTGTTTTTCTTGGTAATGCATGATAGTTGGCTTAATATTAAGGGAAAATTTCTATTAAGGGCTCGCTTAATTAGAAGCATTATTATTAAACAGGGCATAACTTTGAGCTAATTATTGTTTAGGGTGTATGGATAATTTAACTATTAAATACATTTAACAAAATACTTAACTACCATTTAATCTTATCTTTTAACATGCACCTATCAAACAAAATTCAACATTCCAATTGCTCCAAAACTAAAAAAAATTTTACAATAAAGAAACAAAATATACAAAAATTAATCTATAAACTATTTTATTTTTGTAACGAAGCTTGTAGTAAATGTACAAAAATATAGTTAAGTTTATTTCTAAAACACTAAAACATCACCATAATTTCTATTAAGGGCTCATAATATTATATTCTAATTTTGATTAAATTTGCATATTTTATATACGAGGAATTATTTAATTAAGAAAAGTTTTGATAGGATTTAAAGACCAAAAATTTAAAACACTAAAATATTAATTTATATTTTATATACCAACAATTAATTAAATAGTCAAGAATTTTAATAGGATTTAACGATTAAAATAGTTGTTTGATAGATCTTAAAAGAAAAGATTAAAGGGTCGATAAGTATTTTGATAAATGTATTTAATAGTTAAATATTATCTACATGTTCGCCCTAACAATAATAAGGTAAAAGTTACGCCTTGTTTAATAATAATCTTTCTAGACACAAAAAGTCATAGAGATGTGAGGGACCATTTTTTAGTGTTTATATCTTTTTTTTGGTAAATTATAATTTTAAAAATTAAGTTATTTATATTCATTTTTGCAACTATATATGATTTTATCTTATTCATTATAGTTCACACATAAGCATATTGGTATGAATATAGAAGGGTAAAAAAATACAAAAAAAATACAAAACAAAACCGTTGTAGAAATTTTTTTGTTACACCGGTTAATAATAACCGGTGTAGAAAGTTTGTTTTTTACATCGGTTATTATTAATAACCGGTGTAGAAAGTCAATTTTTTACACCGGTTATTAGTAACCGGTGTAGAAAGTATTTTTTACACCGGAAAATAATAACCGGTGTAAAAAATACTTGTTTCTACACCGGTTATTAGTTTAACAGGTGTAGTAAATCTTTTTTAAACCAAAAACCCTGGCACCGTTCCATAGTTTCCTACCAAAACTCTACATTAGCCTCCACCTCCACATCTATTTTCACCTCCACCTCCACCTCCATTTGTAAACAAAAAGCCCTAGCGTAAGAAGCCCTAGTACGTCTTCTACCAAAACTCACCACAATTGTGGCTGAAATTTTGAAAAAGGCTCGAAATCATCTCCGGTTAATTACTACTATGGAGTCTTCAGCTAGCTCAGAAAGCATTACGAAAGTGCCCACTTCACCATCCGCTTGAAAAAGGTTCGAGTAGGGATTGTTTTTTAACTTTCTTGTGTGCTTTCTAATGTTGAAATGTGAGACGTTTTAAACTAATTTCAGTAGTTTCCGCATAGCATTTGAATACAAGTTCGTCTATTATAAACTTAGGTTAAATAACAACAAAATTCATGATCTTTTGTTCTTTTTCTTTGTCGGATTTCGAGTAGGGCAAAATAGTTTCTTGTTCTGTTCTTGATGGTTTTTGACCGAACCAGAATTTCTTGTTCTATTCTTGTTGCTTTGTGTTTTTGCAAAGTTTAGGTGAAAGAAATCTGTTTAGTTAAATTTGGAGATGAAGTAGTAGACCTTTTGCCTAGTAGTTCGGTTGCTTGTTTTATGTTTGATGAAAGGCCTAAAAGAGTTTAGATTGGAAATAGAATTTGTAAAATTGGATAATTGTGGTAACAGTTACATGTAATGTGTTTACTTCAATTTCACAAAATCTTTATTGTTGGGATGGGGTATTAAACCTTTTCTATAGTAGTTTGGTTGCTTGTTTGACAAATTACATTCAACATATATAAATGAATGGATTAAGAAGTATATCAGCACCTATAAACAACATGTTCAAAAATGCTTTTTAGGATTGAGTTTAGAATCAAAATGAATGGATTAAAAGATTGCCAACTCTTTTAGGATTTGGTTTTGAATCTTCTTAAATAAATATACATTTATAATGTATTATTAGATTCAGCATCATCATATATAAAATTGGAATAAAACCACTTGTTCGGCTTAATGTTTGTTGAGGTGCAGTAGAATTGACATAAGCAACACATCTAAAAAGTTCATGGCATTATAGTGGGAAAAAATGGTAAAAATAATCATTGACATTTGTTGAATAAATTTATTTTATTAATCATATTTAAAATGATGTAATTTTGCCACTTACACAAAAAATTGCATCAAATTAATTGGGAATGGTTCTGTTTTGAAAATTCAAGGTGTGTTTTACTTGCGCTTTGTAGTTAAACCGCATTGCTTGATGTGTGGATATGCCTGGTGGTTAAAAATTCTTTGTCCAAGAATCTATTTATTACCAATATGTAAAGAAAGTCATTTTGCATTCTTTTGAACACTAGTCTTTTTTATCCTTGCCTAGATTCTTTTTTATCGTTCTTGAAATGGGTAGCAAACAACGATCACGCACCGGGGATAGCGATGATCAAACCCATACACATTATGGAAGAAAAGGAACAAAATGTAGTGCGAGATTTTGGCAAGGAGGGCAAGGGGAGAAAAGACACCTATTGTATTCGATGAGGATGGTGAGCCTACTACTGAAAAAGCACATAATGTATGGGATTAGTTTCATTGCGTTGATGGCGCGCAGTAAAGTTAATATTGTGCAATTTAATTCATGGCCTGAAGTCGATGCGAACATAAAGGACATGATTTGGGATGAGTTACTGGTACGTGCAAGATATTAATGGCCGTTTTAATGTTTTTTCACATATTTTCTTTCAATTTATATTATATTTACGTTGACTAATGTTAGATATTATTTTTTTATCAGGATACGTTTGAATTTCGGTCCACACCAAAACTGAAGAAAAAGTGGTTAGTGACGGCTGGGGAACGTTGGCGGGGCTGGAAGACAACCTTGAACCGATATATATTTGGAAGCCTAAAGGATGAGGACCCATGTGCTATATATCCGTATCTTAGTAGGGATACATGGGAGATGTTCCGTAACAATCGATTAACCGAAGAATGGCAGGTAATATATTTATTTTTTCAATTTTTTATTCATTGCATTTAAAGTTAACAATTTGAATTATATCTATTTCCTTTTTTTGGACAAATAGGTAAGGCGTGTTGCTAGCCAAGAGAGTTCGAACAAGAACAAACTCCATCACACAATGTCTCGTGGTGGATATTCAAAGTTACAAAAAAGGATGATGAATGACAAATTTGAGGCAAAACTACAAAGAAAGATTGACTTCGATATGACAGAAGAGGAGGCCCGTGGAACAACTTCTCTCCCTTCACCAATTCCCCGTCATCTTCTCTTCAAGGAAGGTCACAAAAACAAGCATGGTGACTTTTCAACCGACGCGGCTAGAGATGTTAGTATGACAATTGTAAGTATAATTTATTCAATTAAATAAAATGTCTATTAATATTATTTAATAATGTGAATTATATTAAGAATAATGTTGGATACAATTGATCAGGATGATTTGACCAATCGCGAGAGTTAAGGAGAGTCCCTTGGAGAGGGAAATAATGACATTCTTGTCATTGCTACAGGAAAGAAAGATCACCCGGTCGCATAAGGGGTGTTGGGGGTCGGATGAGGACGTCTCAAGTTTTTGGAGCCTCATCGTCCGGTCGTACTACGAAAGTAGACAGTCATGCTCAATGCAGAGAGGAAATTAGGTTCTTGTCTGAAGCACTGAAGGACCAATACAGAGTTTTGGGCAAACCAGTTCCAGTTTTTCCTACGAGACATGTCTCAAGTTTTCCTAGTACGGAATCATCATTGAAGCAACAAGAGTTAAAGCATCTAGAGACTATAAGTAGGGAAGTCGTGGTAGAGCACATACCGGTATGCTCTGGTTTTGGACTCCCAGATTCATTGGGAGAGTTCTAGGTAACAAATTATAATTATTTTCTTTTAAAATTATTTCATTTAACTCATTTATTAATATATACTATATTTGTCTATTATTCACAGGACGGAACAGAATGTCGCCTATTTGTGATTGATCATACTAAAGGGAGGCATCTTGTAGCTACCGGGAGGCTGTATAATTTATCAATGAATCACGGGAAAGAGGTAATGTGGGACAGAGAGAAGGTTAATATCATTACCTCGATCGAACATGATGCTCCATTGCCATTTCCAGATGATGAGGCCACGACAGTTGGGACCGGATTTGGGAATCTGTTAGAGTGGCCAAGGTTATTAGTTGAGATTTGTACCTGCCCGGATTTGCAGGTGTAATTATATATGATTCTTTATGTTTTTTTGTTATAAATTTATTAATAAACATCTCTAATTACTGAGTTATTTTTTAAAGGTACCGAACCCGAAAGGTTCTAAAGGGTTGAAGAAATCCCCTCAACCCAATAAAACAAAAGTGGTGGCCCACCCGCAAGAAACGGATAATCCATTATTATCTCAACTCGATGGATCTTTATGGCAATTGTGCATATTGGTGAGCCACCATTCGACTGATTCTTCCTACACAATCAAGATGATGGAAGGAATAGTGGTCAATGAGTATTTAGTATATCTTACTAATGAGAGCCTCAGTGATTTCTTGTCGTTTGATATGGTGACGGGTGATTGCATGCAAGTGTTCACAAAGTAAGTTCATTAAGTTCGTATATATTTTTAAAGTTTCAACTTTATTTTATTTTTTGGTTAATTTGCAATATAGTTTAACTAATCAAGCGTGTCCTTATATTTGTCAATGAATGTTGTAGGACAATGTATACACTATGTATAGAACAGGGTCAAACTGGGATAGGGTTCCTATCTCCATATCATATACAACCGTTCGGGAATAAAGAAACATCTAGAATACAGTACATTGTGTCTACCCTGAAGAATGGAAACAAGAGCATCTACCTAGCGCCGTATTTTCTAAAGTAATTAAATTTCAAATAGTTTTACTTGTTTAACCGCATTTTCAATAGGTTTATTCATTGATAAGTTGGAATTTTTTATGTTATTATTATTTTTCAGTGCACACTAGATGCTAATAGCAATAAAACCATAGGATATGATTATGTACTGGTTTGATCCAGTACATTCAGGCCCCCGAGATGATGCTACGAATTTGATGAACACGTATTTATATTTCGTCATAATTTTTCGAATATTATATTACTGATATTATCACATGTTTATTTGCTAATTCTTATTTATAAGCTTTTAAATGTTGTCTTTTACAGTGTATCGAGGGTATATCAGTGCAATTCAATGGATAGATATAAATGTAAGCTTGTTCAATTGTTCGACTTAATGTTCTAATGTAAACAATGTTATTTTTTTATGACATTATTATTTAATTATAGCACAAGAGGTAAGTCTCAAATTGGGAATGTGGGTATTATGTCATGTGGTACATGCGAATGATCATACTCTGAGGAGTCATAGAGCAGAAGGATTTCAAGAAGGTTATTGGGTTTTGTTTTATTATTTCATTATCATAGTATTTTGCTACTCAATTCCTTTTTTTTTTGCATATGAATTATTAATAATATAATGACTTTTACTCAATTCCTTTTTTTTTGCATATGAATTATTAATAATATAATGACTTTTTTTGAATGTATCAGTGCTTCAAAAAAGACGTGAAAGCTTTAACAGAAACAGATTTGAATATTGTTCGACAAGCATGGGCTAATTATGTAATGAATCATGAGCTCCAAGCGTTGATGGATGCAAAATGAAAGAAATAGATTTGATTCATTATTTTCTTAGGACTTTATATATGTAGATGTAAATATATGTATATGTAATACTTTTGACTTTAGAAATCAATATTTGTAAATATATGTACAAAATTTTTGTTACTTTTAATGGCAATTGTTGAATGCATTGTTTTCAATATGTATTTTGGATTGGTATGTTTATAAACTCTCTGTATTTTGGTCTGTTTTGTTTTGTTCTGTGAATGCATGTTTTAAATTAATTCGTAGAAAAAATACATATTACACCGGGTATAAAAAAACCGATGTAAATGTAACTACATATTAGACCGGGTACAACAAAAACGATGTAAATGTAAATACATATTACACCGGGTACAAGCAAAACCGATGTAACTATAAATACATATTACACCGGTGACAGAAAACCCGATGTAAACTAAACTTTTTACACCGGTGTAAATTAAAAAATGTTACACCGGGTTTAAAAATAACCGGTGTAACAAAGACATTTTACACCGGTTTTATAAACCGGTGTAAAAAATATGCACATTTTACCCCGCCTATATATACACCGGTTTATTTTTAAAATAACCGGTATAAATATCCAGATTTAACCTGTGTAACAGGCTATTTTTGTACTAGTGATAGCGAGAAAATGTTTCACATTAATAAAGTCTAAAAAAGTTGTGAGAATCCAATTTTTGTCACTGAATGCTCATTAATTTCAATAGTGACAAAATATTTTTGATTTCTCGCTAAACCCTTTGACATGCCGATCTAGCTTGAAAACATTTTAGTGTGGAAATTTCATCATTTTATATATATAGAAACAAATTTCAATGCTTCAACGACAATTTTTTTCCCTTACCATTGCCCTTTTTTGTTGTAGTGACGCTAAAGTGAAAATGTCACATGTTAAAGTGAAAATTTGATACGTTAAAATGAAAATTTTATAATTTAATACGTTAAAGTGAAAATTTCATACAATAATTTGAAAATTTTATACGTTAAAGTTAAAATTTGTTACGATAAAGTGAAAATTTATACGTTATATATAGTGAAAATTTGATACAATAATGTTTTATACTTCAAATGCTAAAGTGAAAATTTGATACGCTAATTTTTTATACTTTATATACTAATTTTTGCATTGATTTTTTGGATTAAAAATTGTTACACGATATGTTAATTTTTTGATTGATATGCAGATTGCCTATATATTAACCCGTTCTACTCGAGTCTAACCCATATTTTAAATAGTAAATTTCAGTAATTTACAGCTTTACCAAATTCAAGTTCAAATTCAATTCCCTAGGGAACCAATCGAGCCCTAAAAAGAAATCCGTCTTCTACATGCGCTAAAGGGCAGTCCCTGCGTTCTGTGATATCCTAATTCGGAAACAAGCTCTTCAATCAATTCTCTGGAAATATAATTATGCAACAGCAATCCTAGATTTCTTTGCTCCCTTTTTTCTCCCCAAACGATTTCATTGCATACTTCATCTACACTTTTAATCATTGCTTTGCTGCTCCAGAAGTTTGGGGTTCTGGCCTTGCGTTTCATTTTAAATGAATCGGCTGGGACTTTAGTAAAGAAGCAAATACTGGCGCTATCTTCGTCTCCTGGCTTCTTCGCCACAATTTGCTTGCTCTGCTGTCGCATGATTCCTTCATATGAAATTTGTAAATTAATTTCAAAGACTTATGTCTTTCCAGTTATCTTTGGAAAAGAAAAAACAACACTAATAACTGTTAATACATTGCATAAGAACATAACTTTTTTTTTCCCGGGATTGAAGAAGTTTAACTCCGAGAACAAGAATGCATATATAAATAGGTTCACCATGCTGCTAGAGGAGCAACTTTATTATTACAGAAATTTTCTCTGAATGTCTACACTGCCGTGATAATATTCAACACGAGATTAAGATTCACTCTCCTCTCTCTTCATCCATCTCCTATCAATAACCTCTACTCCATCACCTTCACGTCCACCAATGACATACCCTCTTGAACTCATTAACCCATCAATCCACCATGGTAATGAGTCAATATATAGAATTTTTTTTTTGTTAGTAATGCTTGTGAAGATCTGTGTGGAGTGAGACGGGGAAGCTGTGTTCTTCGTGGTATGCATGTTGTTCAGTAAGATTGGAAAAATGGCACCGTAAGGTAACAATTAGTATTCCAAGCAACTGATAATGGGCGTTTCTCTAAATTACTTCAATCATTTGTCCACGTGGGTTCATTTTTCTTTATTCCATTCTTTAAAAATTTTCATTTCAGTAACTCATGTGACAATTTGTGTGTATGTGTGTAGTATGTGAAAAAAAATGTATTATAAGTGTAAATGTGTGTAGTATAAAAGTATGCATAAAATGTGGAGTTTGTAAAAGTATATGTAAAATGTGTAGTGTGATGTGTATAGTATTTGTAAGATATGTGTATTGTTTGAAAAATGTATAATACTTGTAAATGTGTGTTGAGTGAAAATAGAAGAAAATGAAGGTTTGCCATAGCACAATGGGTTAATCCCTTTAACTTTTTATTCAAACAAGGTATTATATTGTATGATTGTGTACTCAAGTATACTTACATATAAAGCAATTTATAAGTGTCTTTTACTAATTCTCACAAAAGGTTTACCAAACGAGGCAGTGGATCCAAGAATTCAACTTTTGGGTCGAAAATAAACTCTTTAGAAATTTGGATATATAAAAAACATCTCACTCATAAACACTATAACTTAAGATATTTAAGAAATAAAAAATTTTGAAATCAAAATGATATATATATATATATGAAATTAAGTAAATGAAGAAATATATATTTTTTCATATTTTATGAAATAAAGTTATTGGAAATTGTGCATGTAACTCTTTTATACAATCAAAAGCATCTATAATAAAGTCTTTATCAATATTTCCGTATTCAAAATATGCTATTTTTTTGCAATGATTAATGAGAAAAAACAAGGATAATGGATACGAGAGAAAAAAAATTTCTTCTCATGATTCAAAGAAAGTATGATACAAAGAATATAAAAAGAAAGCCTCTTTATGTCATGAACTAGACAAAACTAAGCAAAGAGTTTATAGATTAAAAGTTTTAAAAAGATTATTAACCAAGTGTTGGACTAAGAGTTTTATGAATAAATAGTTTAAGGGAATTTGTGAACAAAGATTAAATTGGGTCAAGAGTTTATAAGTTAACAATTCAATGCAATTTATGAAATAATAGTTGGATTAAAGATTCAGAGTTAAATGTTTAAGGGAATTTGTGAATTAATAGTTAGGTCAATAGTTTATGGGATAAAAGTCTAATGGACGTTATGAATTAAAAGTTGTAATTAGAAATAGAACAAGTTAAATGTATAATTAATGTATTAATGGATTCACAAGTTTGATTAGTAATAAAATATAAACTCAAATGTTTGGAGGGGGAAGGGAGGTGCAAACATATTATGTGTGTGTTTGTGTGTCTATATTATATATATAGAGAGAGAAAACATATTTGAATCATCCTGATAAACCCCTTATCAGACACCAATTATTTTGTTTCATGTTAGCATTTCTTAAAGTCTCACTCTAATAAAAATGCACCCTACGTATACCATATAATTAACTATAAAACCCTTAATTTAAACATTAAACTAAGTGTGAAAAAAAATTAAAGATATATGTTTCAGCATCTTTGATCTTTTTCCAAACATCTTTGATCTATTTTGTGATTAAAATCATATATGATTTTAGTGAAACAATGTCATTGGGTTGACTCACATTTGAGTTAGGGTTTAATAATTATAGATTTAATTTTAGTGATATTTTATTTTTTTAATCCTGATTTTAATGAAACAATGTCGTAATGTTCACTCATTTAATAATATAGATTTAATTTTCGTGATATTTTGTTTTTTAAAAAATTTTATAGTGATTTGAATTAGATGGAATAAATACATGATAATCTTAAACAAATTATATGGACGAGTTATGGAAGGATTTATCATTTTGGTGTATTTAAATTTTTTCCTAAATTAAAGAATTTTAGTTAATTATATAGTATAATTGGGGTGTATAATTATTATTATGGTGAAACACTAAAAAAAAAACTTAAATGTCATTTAATAATTGGTGTCTGACAAAGGTTTTATCAAGATGATCATAATAAATGTTACACCCCATATATATATATATATATTATGTCTGATATGGCAAATTGATCAGTTGGATCTTTACATTTCAAATGATTTTTTAGAGAAATTATGAGTTTATATGGCAACTCGACAAATTTAAAAATAAGTCAATGGGATTTTCCTAAAGGTGATAGGTAGAGTACTTGATTACGTATCTCAAAGCACATTTCTTATATTTTCCTTCACATGCAATTCTTGGTATGAATGAAAATTTTTGGGAAAACCATTTCCATCTTGAACATATAAAAAACCAATATTTAATGAATTGATTACAAGCTAAATATCTCAGAAGTGTCTCCTTCATGCTAATTAGAAAGTGAAATCTCTTCATTTTGTGAAATCACTATATTGTAAGATTCTTTTAACACAAAGTTGTGAGATTTAATTTTAGAATTTTTGTTAGAAACGAAACTCGGGATCAACGTGTTTGAATAGCCATTTTTTTGTCAAATTCTCATCTCATCTTGAAATAGTATGTTTGTTTATCACCAAATTTTGAAAACAAAAAATTTTCAACTTTTTTCAATAAAGGAAATAAGGGAATTTTAATCTTTTTATATTCTTTTAACATTTTTTAGTAAAAAAAAATTTGTTGTTAACATGTGGCGGTCAACTAAAATTTATAAAAAAATATTTGTTATTTTAAAATTTAAGTAATAAAATAATTCTTCAATGAAAAAACTAATAAAAACAAAATTTATCAATTCAAAATAACAATTTTCAATTCAAACATAGATCTTGCCTAAAATCCAATTCAAAACTTTATTATTATCAATTTTTAAAACAAAACACATATCTAAACTGTCCTTACATTTTGTCATATTGCTTTAGCATGATAATAACATCTTGTTCTTTATGTTCCCATCTAGTTCAAGTTGTAATTATCAGTTTATATTAAATAAATGTGAAGTTTCTTTTTGCTTTCTGCTAAATATTGAACACTACCATTCTACCAATTTAAAATAATTAGTTTATGACAGCAGACAGAAACGAAGGCAAAGATCTTTGACTCGTATGTTGAAGGAAAATGCTTGTCCTCACGGGAAAAAGAAAAAGAAAGAAATGACTTGGAAATGTTAATTTTGTTTCTAAATGCACTACAGAACTGGACCAGAATTCTTAAGCATCTTAAACAGCAAATTAGGTATAAATGGATTTAAAATATCTATAAAGCCCTGATTAGTTGATTTATCGATAATTAGCTAATCAATGTCAGTATGAATCAAAATACATATAAAAGTAAATTGGAGATTTTTGTGTTTTAGGGATTAATCTAATTTTAATCCTTAATTTCTTTTACAACTCTCTAGATTAAAGCACTTTAGGGATTTATAGTTTTAATCTTTAATTGTGCTATATTTATTGGATTCGATTTTATTTTGGTTTTAGGAACTTTAGGGATTAGTGTTACGAATTGTGTATGTAAATAAATTGTGTACACAAAATTAATGCCTTGGATTCGTAAGCTACAATCTGAAAATCCTGATTTACTTTGTGCAAGATATAAAATCAACCAAAGAATATATTAGAATTAATGGCAGAAAGAGAAAAGGGAAAAGTTAAAGTTAAAAGAGAGGATGGCCTGAATATTGGTGGACCAAAGAAAACCCGATCTAAAAAGTGAAGCTATCAAAATAAAAACACAATGATGCACTTTTCATTATGTTCTACAGAAGCTAGCGTTTTCCTTTATCCTTATTAGTACTTTTGGACGAACTTGACTGCATCATGAAATGTTACAGTGAATCTAATGGGGAACCATTTTAGCACATTCTCCAATTGCTTGAATGCAAAAGCTAACCGTTGTAATCTAAGGAATTATGAGTTTTATATTTTGTCGGTTGGATTAAAGAGACAGTCATGATGAATTAAGAATTCACTTATTTGATTAATTTAATTTCAGATTTAATAATTTTACTAAAATTTACAAATTATTTCTTTTCGGACAACCTATTTTAACTAACGCCGTCTTGTAATAGTATTAGTTCAATCAAGAAAAGACCTTAAAAATCATCAATTAGAACAAACTTTATCAACTATTCACTACTTTGCTACCATAAATTTTTTTTTTCAGTAGTTGAGCTAAAGTAAAATTAATGCAAATTTCTTTTTATTATGTAAATATTTTAATTTGTGTGTCAACCCTATTCTTATTTAATTTTTAGCAATAACATTGTTTTAGATTATTATAAAACGTAATAGTATGCTCCACAAGGAGGAATTATAGTGATTCAAGTGACAATTCCTAAAGTTACAATTTAAAAAAAAAAAAAAAAGAAGATAAACATAGCATGCGCTAATCTTTCTAAATTTTGGTCATTAGATTGTAAGAAGTTAAGAAAATCATAATTAAGGAGAATATATATAATACGAAATTACAAGCACAACAAAGTTTTAACTAATACGTTGATTAGGAAGTAAACATAAATTTTCATAAGAATAAAAAAGATGAGTATTGCAAAGTATATAAGTACTTACTATTTGTAAAGATATTCCATGCATGAAGAAAAATGGTTTTGGTCGTTTGGACAAACACCATATGAGGTGTGACCTTGCTGTTTAGTGAAAAATGAAAGAAAGATGAGAGATGGTACATAGGTAAATGTGAGATGTGATTACGGTGTATAATATATCTTTTATTCTATTTTTTGTTTCAATCTCTATTAATTTTACAAGCTATTCTCTGACCATATTCATGCAATTAGATGAATACTAACAACAATTTTGAGTAAAATTACAATGGCCAAAAACTAAAAGAGGGAAGCAAATTTGACATAAGTAAAACAGAAGATAGATCTAATGCTGTTACTAGTAGCATATATATTGTTTGATAAATGTTTATCCACATACTATAACGTCAAAACATGTGTGTATACGTATGTGTGTGTGTGTGTGAATTGGTGATATAGGAGAAATGAACTAACCATTCGAATTTAATTTGCTGCAACTGCAGTGGCTCCAAGGAGGACGGGTAAACTCGTCTAATGCGCGGGACGTAGGCGGAGCCTTTTCATTCCACTTTCTGCATGTTTCAGGTTGTACTGATCCGCGATAATATTGTTTCTCAGCTGATTGTACATCCATAATAATCTTCTTGAGCGACTCCAAATCGTTGCTGCATTTTTCCAATACTTGTAAAAGCCTTTTTCTTTTTTCTTCATTGGATACTAATTCTTCTTCCACCATTCTATTTTCACTAAACAACGATTTTTTCTTCATCTGACTTGACGCCTCCTCCAACCCCATTAGCCGGCCCACAAGTGTCCGTGGTGTCTTAGTGTTTTCAGATGAGCCCACACCATTTGGTAGCCGAATCTCTGGTGGAAGCATTGGACTTGTTGCCATTATATCTCTGGTTGTAGATCTTTTGGTTTCCAAATCTTGGTCATCCTTGTTTATATTATTTTTATCTTCTTTGAGTAGAGTTGAAGAATCTGTCGGTGCCACCAAGAATTTAGCTTTTGTCTCCATTGAAGCGGCCGTTTTTTTATTCTTTTTACCTGGAAATTGACAATAAACAAAACAGCTAATGTAAGTCGTGACTATTGACCCATTGAGATTATAAAATATGTGATTAGAAAGAAATTTAAAGGATAAATCTTTACCAAATGTGAGGAGCTTTTTTCGATTTTGATACTTGGACAAAAGCTTAAAGATGGCGGGCATGCAACCAGTTGGTTTTGCATGGTGATCTACGGTTGGCGGTGGGGTTTCGCGGCGAGACGAAGAAAGCATACTATCTTGTCTCCTCAGCATTCCTGGTTGTTCGTTGGAAAAGTTTTATCAAATGAAGGTAAGTTAAAGACTTAAGAGAGATGGAAACTTCACCTTGGATGCCCGACAGACCGTTGGCAGGTGGGGACTAGCAAGACTCCTGTTGAAATGCTTTACTTTTACACTTTTTTCTTATTTCGTTTTCTCCTTTTTATTTTTTTTTTCTTTTTCTTTTGGTTCTTCTTGTCCTTCAGAAATTGAAAAACATTGAGCACGAATAGCTAGGAACAAGCTCTTTTTCTACTTTAAATATAAAGAAAAGAGAAGAGCAAAAAATACAACATACATATTAGAGAGCAGGGATGACAATGGTTTCGGCTTCTGGTTTTTCCATTTTTTTTATACACTTGTTTTTCTAAAATTTGAAAATTCAACACAATAAATTACAACCCTTCACACACTTAGCCTATATCATATAAACAACTGAATATTCTTAATTATCACTCAACGCATTACAAGTAGTTATTCATTTTTTTGGCTTCTTTTAATTGTTTAGTACCAGTTTATGCTACCCCAGATGGTGCTATTCTCAAAATTCAGTCACGATTGAGAAGACTCACTCAACAAGGTCCAACAGGCAGCCCCTTGGCAACCAAGCTCCTAACTGATGATTGTGCACCTCAAAATTATACAGCCATCAGCAGGGACCAAAGCAATGCAATGAGCATGGAATGGTATATTTTCAAGCCCTTTTCCGCTAAGGGTACCATACCTTGTATGACTTTTGGTTGTAATTGTATTTTGAAGTCTCTCTTAGCTATCTTATATTATCCCAACAAGAGGGGAGTTTTTGTCACTCCTTATGACGAAAGGAGCTTTTTTTATTATAGAACTATACTAGGTACCCATGTAAAAGGAGGAAGTGCTCCATATTTATTCTTAAGTATACCCTTGAAATACCTTCCATTTGAGTTTGTAAATGGAAGACGATTCAAGAGGTCAAGCTATGTAAGGACGGATTTAGGGTATATCCTCCGCCCACCAAGTTATGATATAAATCCGGAGTGGCGCCCACCCTCAAAAAGAGGTTATGCAAAATAAAAAAAAAAACCGTTTAACCAGTATATTGATAATAATATAAAATATTATTTATAATATATTTTTATTTATATTTTTATGTTAAGAGTTAATTTTTTTATTATTCAAATTTATTAATTAACTTATAACTTAAAAATTGCAATTAACAGTCTATATTGTGTAATGTAATACCAACAATGCTAATAATATATTATAAGTTTTAAGATATGAGTATGATTATATATAAGTGTGATGAGTCTCAAAATAAACCTCACGTCGTCCGACAGGCCTTCAGGTCATCCTGATCAGTTCGAGCACGACGAATACCTGCAAAAGTCCCCGGGATTGGTCCCAAGGAGTAAACTCCGATGCCTAAGTCAGTAACGAGCCTTAAGCAAATATCGATAAGCAATTGAGAGTACTTGAATCGAATCCCCTTCTCAAGTGAGAGAGGGGTTGTATTTATAGAATACATACCTGAATTAGAGTTGTATTGAAACTCTAATAACATACCTTGAAGAAGGGTTTGTTGTAGTGTAAGAGTTGTAATAGGATTGTAACTCTTAGCATACATGTGAAATAGAAATAATTGCTGAGAAGGAGTTGGACTCCTATGAGCTGAACAATACTTGTTATATTGGAAGTCTATTTCTGAGGTATTATACTTATAGTAAATTTCAACCTTCATCAATAGCCCCTCAGGTCGGATTGAATTTATTCATTCCGATCTGAATAATAATTTTTGTATAATGCCGATCTGACATGCACATGTCTATCACTTTAAATATCGTGCCCGAAAAATAAGATTACACGTTTTCACGTTTCCATCCACGACTTCTCTGACAGACGCTTTGGGCGGCACGTTCTCCCATTACAGCTATCACGTCTTTTCATCTTCTCACACCATTTAGTATAAATATGGCATTTCAGAATTCATTTGCTACTTCGATCATCCAGAGCTTTCATCCTCTAGTTCGGATTTACAGAAAAACTCAAGTGCTCTACTTTCAACTTCCTTTCCTTTCACTTCGGCTTTCTTATCAACAAGTAAGTAAATGTCCAATTCAGAACATTCTAATTCGTCTTCTGAAATTCGTTCTGAAAGTAACGTAGAATCTGAACACGATTCTGCACACACTTCCAGTGATTATTCTGATTCTTCTTCTAGTTCATCTGATAACTATCTCAATCCAGATAAAATATTGAAAACCATTAAAAAGTTTAGTTTAGTTCGTTCAGGGAAAGAGGATATGGAAGGTACCTCTAAAGTTGTTGATTCCAATAATCAAGACCGAACTGAAGCTTTAGATGACCTAGAAAAATTAGTTACTCATGTTATTCCCTTATCGGTAGAATTCCCTGAGGATCAGCCTTCATCTAGCCGATCTCAACCTGAAAACTTTAAATCATCTGACCCGTCCACCAAATCAGTTGTCAGTAAATTAGAAACCCTGAACTCCAGCACTGATGGCTCCGCCCTTACACAAATACTCGAAAATTTCTATATAAGCCCTTCTTTTGAAGTTAGGGCCCCCTTAGAAGGAGAAGTTGCCAGCCGACCTCCTGAGGGCTTCGTTAGCATCTTTGTCGAGCAACTTAGGTCTGGACTGAGATTTCCTTTATCTCAGTTCATCAAGGACGTCTTGGATGACTACATGATCCGCTTGACTCAACTTACTCCAAACGCGATCAGAATTCTGGTCGGGTTTGAATTGTTTTTCAAACACCTAAAATACAAATGTTCTGTTCCATACTTTAGATACTTCTTCTGTTTAAAATCCTCTGGCAAGGACCCGGGTTGGTATTATTTTACCCGGTGAGCTAAAAAACAACAGCTCGTCAATAGAAAACCGAGTTCCATTCACGAGTGGAAAGATAAATTCTTCTTTCTTAATCTCAAGTCGGTGGGATGTGAATGGTATTGGAAAGAAGCTGGTCGCGTTACCGACCCAAGTTCTATGAAAAAACTTCCAAAAGAGCTTTCTGAGAAACTCGAATCTGAAAAGCGAGTTCTCAACACTAATTTCTTCGCTGAGAGGGTATTAGTGAAAGCCAAATTGAGTCCTGCCATCCTCCCTGCCGACCACACAGATTATGAGAAAAATGGGAAGAAGGGTACTTTGTTTGACCTCTTTTTTTTATTGTTATCCCTGTTCGTTACATATATTTTATATGCCTCTCTTTTCAGTGACAAGCGTTGGAGATCTGTTCGAGGATGTTCCCGACCCTGTGGCAGCAGAAGAGACGCAGACCACAGAAACTCCTGTTCACATCTCCACTGAAATCCCCACGGACAAGAGGAACTTGGAGACACAGAAATCCAAACCTCCTCCCACGTCGGCCAAAGGGAAGGGAAAAAAACCTCTTCATGGGGTTGGAAAATCTCTGAAGGTCCTAAATGAGGTCCTTCTGAAACGAAAGACTGAAGACCCCGAAGCTGGGGGCTCGAAGAAACCACGGATTACGGAGCCTGAAGTTTCTGAAGATGAAGACATCGGTCCATCATTGCTTGAAGATCTCCTTGCTCCATTGTTTAGAGAATTAGAAGGCGAAGCCACTTATTCTCTGAACAATTTCCGTCCTGAACTGCAGATGACAATTAATGACAGGTTGACTGTTGAAACAGCACCAAATTTCATCTACCGTGCATGTCCACGTCGGGACAGGAAGGCGATGAGAAAGACGATGACCTCTACACTTCACGAACGTCTTGCCTTGGCGTTGCTCAGGTAGTAAACCTGTGTTTGTGTTATTATTATTATTATTTTATTTTATTTATTTTTTTTTGAACTTTGTTATTTCCAACTATTCTTCAGGTCATGGTTCTTGCTTCTGAGGTTATCGATCGCAGCGAGGGCGTATCTGAGGGGCTGGATAAACTTTCAAGTGAAAAGGATGCCAACGTTGAGCAAATCAAAACTCTGACCTCGTCTTTAGATGTCGAGAAGGAAAAGACAGTTGAGATGAAACGAGAAGTCAGGTTACTACAAGACGACCTGAATGCCGTCAGAGCCTCTAATGAGAAGCTATCTGCTCAGTTATCCTCAGCGGAGGCTAAGCTTAGCTCAGCAGAAGTCCGACTGGCATATTTGGAAGGAGAGGGCTCTTCTCAGCTTATTTCAAACTTCTTGGCATCTGATGAGGGGAAGAAGACTCTCATTAAGCTATGCACTCCAGCTCGTAATTATGGCTATCACATGGCTCTGGTCGCTCTTAAGGAGAAAGTTCCCGACTTGGACATCACATCCGAGAAAGGTTATAACGTCAAATCCTTAGAAGCTTTGGATCGAGCCTTTCCCGACTTGAAGCTTGTTCGAGTGGATGGCAGGCAATACATTCCTCAGCCCTCTCACGAAGATACGAAAACTATGACTTGAGCCTGCGAGCTCATATATACAAATTGTAATAGCTGTAGGTTATTTTCATATTTCCTGAACAGCAGTTGACCAGTTTTTGGTCTTTTTTGGATATCCATTTATTTTTCAAATGTTTAACCTCATCTTATTTTTGTGTAGCTCAATTTGTTTTTGAGTTCTTCTATTGACAAATGATTTGAACTAAACTTGTTCAAACTAAATTCGATTCAACTGCTTAATATATGAACCGCACATTTTTCCTTTGTATCAGCATTCGAGCAGAATCAAAGTTCTATATCTGATTGATAAGCAATCCGAACTGAATCAATTTTTTTGAAGTCCAAACTAAATTCAACCTTAATATTTGAGTAATTCGAGCTAAATCAGACTTAATTCACATGTTTTCCTTTTTGGCGGAAAATTAATCGTGATGTGAAATCAGTTAACCCGAATTGAATTGAACTGCATGTTTCCTTTTTTGGCGGAAAGCAATAATACGACCTGAAATCTGTTAATTTGATATACATCAAACTGATTTGCATTTGGTCTGGATATTATCCTTTTTGTCGGAAAATCTATAAAATGATGTCGTAAAATCCACTTAATGGAGGAGTTTATAAATACGACATGACTAAATTAACAAACTCAAGTTATAAGAATGAACTCATAAAGAGTTGTTTTATTAATGTGTAGCCTTTTAGGCTAAATTACACTTATTGATGCACTAACGTGCTTAATTCGTGAAAACGAACTGAAGAATAACTTTAAACTACTGATAATATCTCCGCAAGTTGGTGATGTTCCACATCCTTGGGATAGTTCTTCCATTGAGAGTCTCCAATTTGTAGCTCCCTGCGGTGCCGACCTGGGCAACCTTGTAAGGTCCTTCCCAGTTCGGATCAAGTTTTTTGAGTCCTTCGACTCGGCTTGCTTCATTCTTGCGCAAAACCAAGTCTCCGGGTTGAAACTGAGTTTTTATGACTCGCCGATCATAATATTGGGCCATCTCAGCCTTGTACTTAGCTTCTGCGAGGTGTGCCATCTCACGCTTTTCTTCCAGCAAATCCAAACTTAATTGCAATTCTTCCGAATTCGCTTCTGAGATGAAGTGAATTGTCCTTGGACTTGGGAGCCCAATTTCAGCTGGTATTACAACTTCGGAACCATAAACCAGACTAAATGGAGTTTCTCGGGTAGCGATCCTAGGGGTAGTTCGGTACGCACATAGAACATTTGGTAGTTCTTCTACCCAATCACCTTTAGCTCTCCCTAGTTTCGTCTTCAAGCCTTGAATAATTTTTCGATTTGTGACCTCAGTCTGTCCATTTGCTTGAGGATGTGCTACCGATGTGAAATGTTGTTTGATGTTCAGCTCTTCACACCAACTTTTGAACGGATCATGAGCGAACTGAGTACCATTATCAGACACAATGGTATTTGGTATTCCAAATCGGCATACAATCTGTCTCCACACGAATTTAACCATACTTCTCCCAGAAATACGCACAAGTGGTTCGGCTTCTACCCATTTTGTGAAGTAGTCAATAGCCACTACCAAGTGCTTAAGCCGTCCAGGAGCTTCGGGGAAAGGTCCAGTAAAATGTCAATTCCCCATTGAGCAAATGGCCAAGGACTTTGAATTGTGACCATCTCAGTTTGTGGGATATGTCTGACGACGGCATGGATTTGGCACTTAGGGCATGTGCATCCGAACTCATCGTAGGCCAGTAATATCCCAACCGCATTGCCTTTTTTGCCAATGTTCGTGCTCCGACATGACTTCCACATGATCCAAGATGGATCTCTTTCAGGACGTACAACGCCTATTCAGGTCCTATACAACGCAACCAAGGCATTAGATAACCTTTTTTAAATAAAACTCCATTTTGGATAGTGTACCTGGCTGATCGCATAGTCAATCTCCGGGCTGACTGTTTGTCCTGCGGTAGTTCTCCCGTTGTTAAGAAGTTGATAATTGGAGTCATCCAAGTTTCACCCACATCTTCTATTGCGAGAACTTGCAACTCTTCGATACTTCTTGTTGGCAGAACCTCAACCAAAACCTTTTTAGTGAGATGAACATGTGCCGAAGATGCCAGCTTACTAAGCGCGTCAGCACGTTTGTTCTGAGCTCGGGGTACTCGCTCTATCACGAACTCATGACAAGCCTTCTTTAAATCTTCAGTTTTTTCCAAATATTTTTTCATATTCGGATCCAGGGCCTCATACCCCCCAGTTACTTGGTTTACTATGAGCTGTGAATCACTATAAACCTGTAACTTTTCAACTCCCATCTGATGAGCTAACTTCATTCCAGTTATTAATGCTTCATATTCAGCTTCGTTATTGGTAGCTTTAAACTCAAAACGTAAAGCATATGTGAACTCTTGTCCTCGGGGGTTGGTTAATATCAACCCAGCACCTGAGCCATCTTCACTTGATGCACCATCTACATATAAAACCCAAAAACCCTTCTTTTGTTTAAAAAGGTAACGCAGGTCATCTTCTTTCATAAGGTCTTCCTCTGAAGTGGAAACTTCTGCTATGAAATCAGAGCACCTGACCTTTCACTGCTGTTCGTGGTGAAAATGTGATTGCGTACTCTCCTAACTCAATTGCCCATTTCATGAGTCTTCCTGACGAATCAGGTTTCTGCAAGACCTGCCTTAGTGGTTTGTCAGTTAAGACATGAATTTCATGCACTTGAAAGTAAGGTTTCAATCTTCTTGAAGCATTGATAAGTGCCAGTGCTAGTTTTTCCATGGTCGGGTATCGCTGTTCGGCTCCTTGCAAAGCTCTGCTTGTATAGTATACGGGTTTTTGTATTCCATGGTCGTCCCTGACCAAAACTGCACTAATTGCGGCATCACTTGCCGCCAAATAGATGTATAGAATTTCTCCATGAACTGGGGTTGATAACACTTGTACGTTTTCTAAATATGCTTTTAGATCTTCGAATGCCTTGTTGCAATTTTCGTCCCATTCAAAATTTTTTGCTTTCCTCAAAGCTTTAAAGAAAGGCAAACTACGATCAGCCGATCTAGATAAGAATCGATTCAACGCAGCTAACCGACCAGTGAGCCTCTGGACGTCATTTATACTTTGCGGCAGTTTCATGTCTAAAATTGCCTTGATCTTCTCTGGGTTTGCTGCAATTCCTTGATGTGAAACCATATGGCCAAGAAATTTTCCTGAACCAACGCCAAACGTGCACTTCTTCGGATTCAACTTTAACCCTGTTTCTCGTAACTTTGTCAAAGTTTCTTCCACATCATCCAAAAAGGTTGCTGTTTTTTTGCTTTTAATAAGCATGTCGTCAACATAAATCTCCATGTTTCGTCCGATCTGATTAGAAAAGATCTTGTCTACCAACCGTTGATATGTAGCACCTGCGTTTTTCAAACCAAATGGCATCTTCGTATAACAATACGTGCCTTTCTCAGTTATGAATGCTGTCTTCTCCGCATCGTCTTCGTCCATTTGAATTTGATGATAGCCTTTATTAGCATCCAGAAAACATAAGACCTCAAAACCGGAGGTCGCATCTACTTTCTGATCAGTTATAGGCAAGGGGTAACAATCTTTTGCGCAAGCTTTGTTTAGGTCGGTATAATCAATACACATTCGAAGTGTGTTGTTTGGCTTCGGAACCATTACAGGGTTGGCAAGCCAGGTCGGGTAGAAGACTTCCTTTATAATCTTCGCTCCCAACAATTTGTCAACTTCTTCAGATATGGCACGATTACGATCTGGCGCGTAATTCCTTTTCTTCTGCTTGATTACTTTAGCAGACTTATCAACGTTCAACTTATGAACCATTAGGTCGGAAGGGACTCCTTTCATATCACCTGAACTCCAAGCAAAAACGTCTTTGAAATCTGACAAGAGGTTTACCAATGACCTTTTTATCTTCAGAGGCAATGATGATCCGATAAGAACAGTTTTTTCTGACACAGATTCGTCTAGGTGTACAGCTTCCACCTGATCTGTCAACTTCACTGGTTCGGTTCGATTTTCTTTTTCAACATAATTAACGTTTTCAATTTGTTGATTTTTACTTCCTTTTAAAGCAATCATATGACATTCTCTGGCCAACTTCTGATCACCTCGGATAGTAGCAATTCCAGCTTCGGTAGGGAATTTCATGACTAGATGATATGCAGACCAGATAGCCTTAAGTTGCACCATGGCAGGTCGTCCTAGAATAACATTATATGGAGAGCTGACATTAAGGACTGTGAACTCAATATATATGAGCCTTTTCTTGGGATATTCTCCCAATGTCACTGGCAGGTTTATCGTGCCAATAGGCATTGACGTTTCTCCTGAAAAGCCGATGAGGTGTGAATGACAAGGTTTTAACTGTTTCTTGTCGATACCCATTTTTTGGCAAGTTTCGTAATAGAGAATGTCAGTCGAACTGCCGTCATCCACATATATTTTACGAACTTCCTTATTGGCGATGATTGCTTTAATTAGCAATGCATCGGCATGTGGGAATCTGGTCGGCACTGCATCTTCTTCTGAAAAGGTGATGGTGTCCGTTGATTTGAACCGTTTATGAACTGGTTCCTGGTCGGGAACTCCTCTGTTTTTCGATTTCTTAGAGGTCATGGAATCCCCATCGTATGGTCCTCCAATAATGGTGTGAATTACTTCTGTGACATTCTTATTCACTCTAGGATTTCTATCATCACCATTTTCTCTTCTTCTTTTCTCATCTGGAAGATCTGGATCTTTCTTGTCTTCAGGTCGGTTTGAAGGATTTCTCAAGACAAATTCCTTTAGATGACCGTTCTGAATCAATTCTTCTATATACTTCCTGAGATCTTTACAGTGCTCTGTATCATGACCATGTTGATTGTGGAACTTACAAAAGAACTTCTTACTTCTTTTGTTATCGGGAGCCATCATTTTTTGTGGATATCTCACACCTCCTCTATTCTCCAAGATGGTGAGCACGTCGGTTTGCCGTTTATTCAACAAAGTGTAATTCCTATTCCCATCAATTATGGTCAAATTGTTATGTACTTTGTCAAATTTATCAAATTTTTTTTTGCGATTTCCATTACCAGACGTCTTGTTTTTGTCTTCTTTCTTCTTTTCAGGTCTGTCATTGTCTCGTTTCTTCTTATCTGCATCTTCACGTTTAGCAAATTTACGAGCTCGTTTCATCATCTCTTCAGTATTAGCAGGAGGATCTATGACAAAATCTTTGTACAATCTTCCTGGTCGTAAACCATTGGTGAAGGCTCCAATAACTACTTCTTCCGACCTGTGCCCCACTTCCAAGCTTTCGTTTATGAATCTGTCAATGTACTGAGTCAATGATTCAGAGTCTCCTTGCTTCACATTGAGTAATTCAACACTTGTCTTCACAAATTTTTGTCTCTGCACAAATCTGTTTGTAAATGCTGTCTTTATTTCGCTGAATCTTCTAAATGACCTGGGTGGAAGATTGTCATACCACAATCGTGCAGTTCCCATCATAGTTATTCCAAAGCACTTACACAATATCTGATCTGCGTAATTTTAAATTCTCATGCTTTGCACGTAATGGTGCACATGTTCTGCCGGGTCTCCTTCTCCATTGTAATACAGCAGAGTTGGCATTTTGAATTTATGCGGAAGAGGATAGTTATCCACATCGGTCACGAACGGAGAATTTACACCCAAATCATCATTATTACGTTGTGGTTGTGTACGGGGTAGGTCGGATGGGCCTATGTCTCCGAACCGCAGTTCATGATTCCTTTGCTGGTCGTCTCTTATGTACATATTATCACCGACTTGATCTTCTGCTCTTGTTCGTTGTCGATAATGTGTACGTCTTTCGTCTCTGTTCGGTGATCGTGAGTCTCTTCGGCGAGATGAGACTGAAATATGATCTCGATTCTGACCCCGATTTTGATCTCGACTATTCCTGTGGGCACGTTTTTCAGCTCTCAATCTGAGCTCATGTTCTTTCTGCAACTCCTGTCGAAGATTTCGTTCGCGATTCAAGTAACTTTCACGAATTGCTTGTTCCCGATCTCGCTGTCTTGCATCGCGAGCTTGTTGTTCGACCAGATTATTACCTGGAGCGTGACTTGCTATCATAGCCTGAATTCGCTGTCCATTATCGAGCAGAAATTTGACCACATCAGGTGAATCCAAATTGACGATGGGAATTGAACTTCCTTCTTGATTCAGAGGAACAGAACCTTGTCCGTCCTGAAGAGGAGTTTCGGTAGGCGAACTCGTAGGATTCTCCCTTATGGGAGGATTGTTCTCCGCCTGCTGATCAGGATTGGGAGGAGGTGGTTGATTTTCACGTCTTGACGTCTGCAAACGAGTAGTAGGCATGTTGTTTTGTGCCCCACGGTGGGCGCCAATTGATGAGTCTCAAAATAAACCTCACGTCGTCCGACAGGCCTTCAGGTCGTCCTGATCAGCTCGAGCACGACGAATACCTGCAAAAGTCCCCGGGATTGGTCCCAGGGAGTAAACTCCGATGCCTAAGTCAGTAACGAGCCTTAAGCAAATATCGATAAGCAATTGAGAGTACTTGAATCGAATCCCCTTCTCAAGTGAGAGAGGGGTTGTATTTATAGAATACATACCTGAATTAGAGTTGTATTGAAACTCTAATAACATACCTTGAAGAAGGGTTTGTTGTAGTGTAAGAGTTGTAATAGGATTGTAACTCTTAGCATACATGTGAAATAGAAATAATTGCTGAGAAGGAGTTGGACTCCTATGAGCTGAACAATACTTGTTATATTGGAAGTCTATTTCTGAGGTATTATACTTATAGTAAATTTCAACCTTCATCAAAGTGATAAGTTAGTTCTGTGTACTGACTTAAATGTTGTAACTTGCTTGGATTTTGTATTGTTTTATAGGTGTTTGCATGAGTTTCTATGGCATTTTATGAGATCGGAATGTTCAAGACTTTTTTTTAGGAATGCATGGAAAAGCATGAAACACAGTGAAAAACGAAGAAAACGGTACGAACGGCATGACGGTTAGCCGGCGTGCCGAACGCACCAACCCAAGAGAACAAGGGCCAAGACTCACACACACGCCACTCACTATTCACCTCGTCATGCCTAGCATGCCAAGAACAATACACAGGACTGGCGCACACCTCACACAAGCTTTGCCACAAATTTTGGCCACAGTTATGATTTTTCGTTTTTTATTTTCTTTCATTTATGCTAGTAATTCATTTTAAAATGTGTTTTCTACTCATTTGGACACGTGTCGGTGGCTCGTTAGAGGAACGTGATTTTGAAGTTGTGCACATGTCTGGGAAGTGCCCCATCGCAATTGAAAAAGTAAATAATGTTTCAGGAAAAGTTCTGTCTTGGTCCGAGTGGGTGTGCTTGTTCCCCCCCCTCTTTCTTGCGTTGGAAAGTCCTAACTTGAATGATCCTGTATTAAGAGCTAAATTGGCGGTATTTATTACCGGTCAGAATTGGACCAGATTCCATTGTGGAAGACACAAATTTTTCTGAAGAATTCGCCACAATTGCTTCCGGAAGAAATCGAAGAATTTCTTGGGAATCCTACAAGATCCGTTCGTTCTTTTTTGGGAATTCGACGTGGCCAATAAATACTAGAATATAGAGAGAACATGGAATCACGTAATTCATTCTAGAACATATTTTTGGGAGCTCATTTTCTCTCCCACTTAGTTAGGTTGGTTTTTCTCTATTTTTTGCTATGTACTTAGTCTCTCTAGCTCTCGCCATGGAGAGAGAGAAAGAGAAGTGCACTGGATTCATCCCAGTTTGTACTGCGAAGGCTTCTAGAACTCAATTCTCACACTTTTATCGGTACAATTTACTTTGTATTCATAGTTATGTTGAGATTTGTGTTCTTCGTTGCTGAATTTGATCCAATCATAAGCATGATCGGCAAGATCCTTTTGCTTTAAGGTGGTTGTGAACAAAGCTACCTATTGATGATGTAATTGACATTTTGCATGCCTCGTTTACATTCTTTGGTTGAGTTTGTATGATTTGAACATAGATTGCTAGAATTAGCTTTACTTGCGGCCGAAAACTAAGATGATGTTGAATTCAGACAATTCATGTGAAATTTGTGCATGTTTAACCGAGGAATGAGTACTTGAGTCTCAATACCTTGTGCTTCATATCATTTGCTTCTTTGCTGTCGCCATGCTATAGTGATAGTGAGTGAAATCTATTAACAAAGGTATTGAGATATCCTTTGTGGTGAGTTTTGGTTGATTTCTCGGTTCTTTACCTATACCATAAAGGAGAGACGGGTAGGTTAATTTAAGCTCACTAAAGCAAAGGATAGGAACCTGCAGAATTAATTAGCACCAAAGCTTGTCCTGGCCAAGGAAAGTCTAGGAGCACGATAGTTTGGATTAGGAGAAGTGGCCATGCTAACAAAACTTCAAGCTATCAGGTAGATCTGTTTCCTCAGTATGCTCAGAGTCAATATAGGCGTCATGACAATCATTAATAAGCAGCGGTACAAAACAACACCTTAAGGCAACCTCTCGTTCCGTGTTTCGTTCATTTGCTCTCTGTTAATTGAGTTATTTTTGTGCTTACTTTTATGTTTGAGTTGAGAAATTGACATATTCATTACCTACCCTTCCCTGTGGATATGATCCCTTCTCACGATACTACAGTAGTAGTTTTAGGATTAAATTGCAATAACACGACTAAACCTAGCAATAAGTAATAATTGCATGTTTTAATATTTTATAAATGTAATATATAATTAATGTAATTTCTATTATAATTTAAAGCTATTATAAAAATTGAAGTATAAAAATCAAATTCCATAGTAATGTTACTATTATAATAATATTACTGTTAATCGGAATACGATAACAATAGTACAATAAATAAACTTTAATACTATTCTATTGTAATTTTATATTACTAAAAACTTTCTATGAAATGGATTATTATATGAGACGTGGTTCATATATGAAATGGATAGTTAATAACGCGTGTCCACGCTTACATATATACACTTCACCCTTTTTATTTTATTTTTTACTTTTTCAATTTCTTTTATCAATTTTAAGTCCAAAACTATAAATCTAATATTTGAATAATGAGACTTTTAACAAGTATTACTTTCCAGGTATCAGTTTTTTATCTTAAAGTATCCCAATACTTGTAAAATGAAGAAAAAAAACAGTGTTACATGAAGAGTGATACTTCTACGAAAAAGAGTATTTCCTTTACAATGAAGAATATTACTTTGCTTATTTAACACTGATACTTTTACGAGAAATTTTACTTTTTATATTAACACTGATACTTTTACAATAAAGAATGTTACTTTTACAATTGAGAGTGTTACTTTTAAAAGTAAGACTTAAATGTATATGAGAGACTTAAAGTTTTAATCCATTTATTTTGATGATTAACGAATCATTATATATACTGCCAGTATAATGAATTTATTTTTTGTAATATATTCGTATGCAAAGATGCAAGAGAAAGCTTAAAGATGAAAAAAAAAGATGAAGAATTAGGAGAGTAGTCAAATTAGAAAGAATCCCCAAAACCCTAAAATTTGTAAGTTGCCTCATGAATTTGGTAACTTGTTAGAAGTTCAAAAATGAAATCTACGTGTTACGTTTTATAAAACAAATTTCACAAAAGTTGGTTTTATGGTTTCATCTTTCCCAAATATTTCAAGAAAATGAAATGAACAAAAAAAAATACTTAATTCGAACAACTCCCCTTTGACATGTTTTTGGTTGATATGTAACTTACATTTGGACAGCCCCAAGAAGTTTCGATAGTTCAAAAATAAGTTTGAAAATATTTTGAAAATGCTCAATTTGGACGATCCCCATGGAGTTTCGGCCTTTAGAATTTTTTTGAAAAAACTTTGATTTGATCTATAAATTAATTACATTCGAAGGACCTCTAGAAGTTTCAGCCATCTAAATTCATTGTGATTTGAAAAACAGGGTTTCCTAAATTAGATTCGGATGCCTGAAATTTGAGTGTGGTAGTTCGAACCTAAATGTTTTTTAATAAGCAATAGTCCTAACATTTAATGCTTTGATACTTTGGGAATCTCTTGGGGACATTTAAATAGCATAAATCCATTAAAAATAAGTAGAACGCAATCCTTGAACTATCCATCTTGAAAATACTCTCTCAAATCAAAAAGAATTTCTTCCAACAAAATCTTTGATTTTCATCTTTCTAGTTTGTTCACTAGTTTCACTCTTGAGCTAACTTCATTTATTGTATACATTTAATTGTTGGATAGAGCTAGTAGAACATTAATTTGTTTCATCTACTACTGAAGAGAGTATTGATTTCTTGTACTTCAAATTGGTAAAGTTGAAAAGGTTTCTAGGTGTAGAGTAAAACAATTTTTTCATAGCTTTTGTAGCTATTGGGTTGATATTGCCTTGATTTTACTTGTATAAATTTTGGGTTTGAATCTCACGTTGTTAAGAGATACTAGTTAGTGATTGGTTCAAATCATAAGTTTGGTGATTAGGTAATGAATGCAGAATCACCAAGGAGAGGTTTTAACCACTCTAAATTGATTGTGTCTTTTACCCGTTTTTCAATCCTATAAGCTTGTTTTAACTTCTTTCATTTCATGACCATATTTCAAGCAATATTTGTGTTCATTAAATTGTGAATGTATTTGGAGTTGTGAAAAACTATATTTGTGTGTGGTTACTTGAGTAGTTCTTGAATTAATAGGCTTATTCTTGTGCACAAACATCACATAAAGTACTCTCCAATAAAAGACTCATGTATGCTTTTTTTTTCATTGGCTAATCATCTCAAACTTAGCGGAGGGGGAGGGCACCACTCCCAAATATTATTAATTTAAAGGAATAAAGGAGGTATCTGATATA
Source organism: Ophiorrhiza pumila (assembly GCA_016586305.1). NCBI lineage: Eukaryota > Viridiplantae > Streptophyta > Magnoliopsida > Gentianales > Rubiaceae > Ophiorrhiza > Ophiorrhiza pumila. Next base: position 20,707,029 of record BLIW01000006.1, read on the forward strand.
CCAAACCACCCATACATCACAATCCTTGTCGAAAGGTACAAAAAATTAAAACAAGGAAGGAGTACTTGATGACATGTTTTTTGAAGGGTAAAGTTCATTTTAGGGTCAAAAGAGTCATAAAACACAATTTATATTACCCTATCTCCTTACTCAACTAAGGTGTATCAATCCACCGTCAGTTCATAGCAAGATGAAATATAGGGGTCAATCCCAGAGGGAGGGATATCGTCTAGTGATTAAGTGAAGGTGTGTGTCTTGTAATGAAAACGAGGACAAACTACGAAATGTAAATAGAAATAAGAAACTGCACTATCTAATCTAACAAATAACTACAAATGAAAAGAAATAAAGATAATGCATATTGGAATAAGAAAACAAGTAATCAAGTTTACAATTGGATGGTTGGTTTTCCTAAGTATGTGTGTCTTGTGTAGTTCATCTTATGGAATGGCTACCATTAGAGGCAAATCAGTGAAGATGTAATAGATTTAAAGACCTACTACAAACTCCTAACCCTAAACTTATTTTGCCTTGTGATGAGGGACACAATATGTCGAAGTTATACTGACTAAGAATTAGTGTTCAACCCAATACGTTCCTTGTGGTGAGGGCATACATTAATCCAAACAACTAACCGAAGCTAGAGAATCCTTACCTTAACATGCTCTTGATTCAATAAGTTAAGTGCCATAGACCTTAAATGAACTATCGATTCCATAACCATTTGTAAATCCATCAACTAGGTAATTTTAATAGACTTTAAAGAGACTATTGAATCCATCACTAGGCACACACAAATCCACCCAAGTGTAGATTGTGTGGCTCAAACAGTTAGGATCATAGCCTTTAAATCAACTATCAAATCCAAAACCAATCACACACAAGGCTAATAAAGGCATCAATTGTGAGGTTCAATCCTCAAGCAATGTATAACAATAATGATTCTGAGTTGTGTGGTCACGTCATGTAATTGCGCCATGAAAGCAAAATGTTTATGTCTCAAAAGTTCTCCCACTTTTTCCATGGCGTGATTACAAGTGGAGCCGCATTGTACCCTTTTATGCTTAAAGAGAGTAATTTTCTATAGGCGTTCAAGTGAAATTTTCACTCTTCTGAAACTCCCCTTAGCGTGGTTGCAAGTGAAGCCACGCTATAGGAGTTTTTGCGCCAAAATTGCATGGCGTGGTTACGACATGTAATCATGCTATGACAAAATCTACTCCCTTGCTTCCACCATTCTAAACAGCATGACTACAACACCAACCATGCCATGACACGTTTGGACTTAGACAAAATTTGAACAATATAAATGCATGAGTGGCATGGTCACCCATGTGACGACGGGGTGCTAATATATGTATGAAAAACTACAACGTGGATATGTGCGACCACGCTGTACACAATTACCTCTCTTTTCACCTTTGCCTTAATCTTTACTTTCTTCCATTTTTCTTGTGCCTCCTTCTCTAATGCCTCTCATTTAACTTCTTTTATGACATCTTTTGAACTTCTACAAAGAAGAAACACCTATATCACTACAAAACAAGAAAACTAAACAACTCAAAACAACTAAGATTAAAAAAAGAGTAGAAGGGATTAGAAATAGTTCTAGGTTTATTAGTCCCTAGCTAGACTTTTTTTTCTTGGAGCTTTCCTGCTCAAGATCTGAATAGCCATCTTTATATCAAAAGAAACCCCTTTCATAAGCACTTCTATGCTTCTATTAGGGCATAATTTGCAACCCTTTGAGGAGGAGGTTGAGCTCACGAATATGAGGAACAAATTCAATGAATTCAACCTTGTACCATTGTTGTTTCTCCAAGTTAGGCACCTCATCTTCTTCTCCCACATTGATGACTGGAATCACCAATGTCTCCTTTTTTTAAGGAACTCTCGAATTCTACCATGCTTGACCTACAAGACTCCACCAATTGTTGTTCATCCCTGGTCTAAAAAAAAACATTAGAAAGTTCATACAAGGATACATCAACAAAGCAATTATCCTTTATGTTAGCTATTTCATTAAAACAAGACAAGTTTTCCTCAATTAGACTAACATAGAGATCACATTTGGACTTTTCCTCATTGACAACACATTGATCATCATCATTTTTCAATAAGGGTGTCTCATTCTTCAATATTTGTGTGACATTAATTAGAGTTTTATCTTCATTACTTCTTTCAAGCAAAGATTTCTCCACAAAAGTGTCATCATCATGTTTGCATTTCCATCAAAAACCAAAATATCATCATCATTTAAGCTAACACAATGATCAAGGTGAAGTGCCTCCTCATCATCCACAAGGAAATCATTAGGAGGGTGATAAGTTGGTAAATCACCAACGTATTTTCCTTATGTCACGAGAAATTTGTCTTAGTTCTAAAGTAATTTGTGTTGTTTATATTAGTGTATGTGTTGTTTTAGGTGAAAGGACCAAAAACAGCAAAAAAAAGGGAAATAGACAAAAGAACTCAAAAAAGAGCAAGAATAATTGAAAATAGACAGCTAGCATAGCCAAGCAATTGACTGCTTTGTGGGAAAAATCACAAGGGCATAGCCAAAGTCTTACTTATGCCATGAAGAATAAGGCCAAAAACAAAACATAGGAACAATCAAGCTATGTTATATAGTTCTAAAGCAAACATATCGGCATTATAGCCAAGTAGTTAACTGCGTTGCGAAAGACGCTTAATCAAAAGCATGACGGAACCAAAGGGATATACACACCAACAAGTGCTTGGTAAAAGCTAAGTGCGCTGATGTGAAGAAAATGGCAAGTGAAGTTCCAGTGCAACTTGTTGCAAGCCACGCTATGAAGAAATCTCGCCAAATTTTATAGTGCAATCCATTGTAACCTATGCCAAGATTCAAGGAGAGTAGAAGTAGTAAGCATTGCCTGCTGCAAACTGTGCTATGAATCTACGAGCAAGAGGATAACTACACAACTCACTACAACCAATGCCAAGCTCCAGAAATGTTGAAGTGAGTAGTGCAATATGTTGTAGGCTACACCACAGGGACTGCAGCACTGAACTGCACTGCGTAACTGAAATGCAACCTATGCCAGCTGACTGAACATTGTACTTTTTGCATCCTTTTTAGCCTTTTGGTATTTCCCTACCTGCTTTGGGTGGTTTAACTTGTATTTTTAACTTTCTAGAAGTAGAATTTAGCGTTTAAAGAAGTTTTAAAGTATAGGTAGCTAGCCAAAAACAAAATTAGAGAGAATTTTTGGAGATTTGAAAGCATCAACAAGAGAAATATCGTACTTTCTTATTCTTCCTCAAGAAGAAAAAGCAAGAAGTAACCTTGAAGGCTAAAAAACACCACTTTTGGTGATAAAATTTGGAACATTTAAAGCTTATTTCAAGAGAAGAAGTCATTTTTTCTTGGGTTTACTTAAGGGGTGACTATTTCATTACTTATATGGCTTTTATCTCCAATTTATGCATGTTGATTGTGCTTGAAGTCACCATGAGTGGCTAAAATTTGATGGGTTTTTATGGGGGTTGGATGTGGGTTTACTAAAGTATGACACTATAAAGAGATACTTGCCATAGGTAGTTTGAATTATAACATTACATGCTTAATTTTAATGGGTTCACAGGAGTAATGCACTTTTGTAGACTAGGTGTAACCATGGATGATTTCATTGGTTTAATGAATGAATCTAGCTTTTAAGTATGCAAATGGGTTGGGAATGCCTTAAGAAAACTCCCCATCTCATCATAAAGGGGAGTCTATATAAGTGTTGAACTCTAGAGAAATCACATTGAGTAATTGTTTAAGGGGAAATCTCAATATTAACCTTTTAGATTACTTGTGTGAGACTTTCTATGCGAGTGACAACTTGTTCAAAGACGGTCCACACAAGCTACTCTTGGGTGGAGTTTTGTGTGTCTAGCGGTAGTATCGATGGTCTCTTTAAAGGCTATCAAACTCATATTAGTTTTGGAATTTTGCAATTTATTAAGGTCTTGTAGTCTCCTTAAAGGCGACGAGACTTGGCTTATTAGACCGTAGGCAAGTCAAGGGTAGGAACCCTCTAGAGTCTACTAGCATTTGATATATTACGTACCTCTCACCACAAGGGATATGATGGGAAGAAGACTAGTTATCGATCGGTGAAACCTAGGCACATCGTACCCCTCACCACAAGGGACGATAGGTATACACCAAGCTTTGATACCAAAATACACCAATATTAAATTAAACATAAAATAAAATAAATAAGTACACCAGGATTAAATTAAACATAAAGTAAAATAAATAAGAAGGGACTTACTAGTTATTTTCTTCAATCATTTACAACTTCTATTAACTCCAAAGTTATGAACATAAAATTAAAGAAAAAAATATCTTTAACTTCAACCTGTAAACATATAAAAACTTAAAGAATAAAGAAGGAAGAAAGTTTGCTTAGAGAAAGAAGAGAAAGTTTTGGAACTAAGAAAATTCTATTGCATAAGAATAACTTGATTACAAAAAGAGCATTACAATGAAAGTTTCAAAAAGAGAGCTGAAAAATGGCACATGCCTTCTAACCCATTTTGGGTTCTATTTATAGAACTTTACAACAAATGAATTTCATAAAGTAAATGACATAATTTCAAAACACAAGATGTAAAGTTTTTCACTTGGAGACATGATATGATGTCTTCCAATTATCTTTGATGATATGATGCCTTCCACTTGTGGTTGTCTTCCTTTGATTTTTGGAATTTTTCCTTACTTTTGTATAATTAAAAAATTATAATTCATGTCAAATTTGGAATAAATTATCTCTTTGATTTTTTTCGTCCTTGCAGTTTTTCAAGAACGTATTTTCTCAGTTTCATCTGACGAAGATTTTCTTTGAGTTGATATTGGAGAAATTGCTCGGGATTTATCTGAACTTTTTTTTTTCAAACAAAAGAGCATTCCAAAATAGTCAATAAATCCAGCACGATTAAACAAAAGAGCATTCGTCAGACTGAATTTAAACAGTATGATTCGAAAATAGTCAATAAATCCCCGATTTAAACAGCACGATTCAAAAATAGCCAATCAAGATTCCATCTCCGCAGCACAATTCAAACAAATGAGCCGATAGACCACCTCTAGGAGGGCCAGTGTAAGTTCGAGTAAAGTAAACTCTATACAGAAATTGGAATTCAATTGTTCCCACATATGTCTCAGAATCAATAGTAGCCCACCAGCAAGGTAGTTGTCACGAAACACTTAGCAGTTCCCTATGAGCCACTACAAAATGCTTACCTCCGGTGGGCGTATTTTAGGAATTTTCGGCCAGCATAGGTTCAGCTTCGAGCTGCTGTTGGCTATCGAATCGGCTACATCCCATCCTTGAGCACAACCTGGAGAAGGCTGCTTCCAGCTTTGAGCTAGTGGTAGGCGATCGGAGCACTGTAGAGCACAGATCCCGATCTGTTTTGCAGCACAGATCGGAGTTTTCTTCATTCGACCACCGTCGGCTTTGAGGTTTCCTTGGAAGCAAAAATCACACTGTAGAGCACTGTAGAGCACAGATCGGTGTTTAGATGTCCTTGGAAGCGCAGCCGTCCACAACCTCCGTCCAGTGGCAGTTCGATCTTGAGAGTCTTTGAATCTTCCTTTGGCGAAAATATCTGGCGAGAAGTACTCCTCGTCAGCTGAGCGGGGGGAGTTCAGGACCAAGGAGGCTTAAGATCGTGGCCTGACAAAAGATCTGACGGATAGAGCTTGCTTTGAAATCTGATCTGAGCTTTGAAAGAGCTTCCTCTTCAGCAGTTAAAAATCTTCACACAACAAAGCTTGAATCGCCTGAATGGTCTCCTCGGCAGAGTTTTGAGACGATGAAATCTTTGGGAGGAGGATCCGATAGGAACTTGACTTCCTGCTGGGCAAATCTTGTCTTCAAAAAATGGCCCCAAAAAAAATTTGAAGTTCCTAGAGAGAAGGAGGAGAGAATTTTAATACATATTCTTTATTTTTACATAAATTATGTATTAATTGTTCAAATTCAATTTTCTCATTTTCTGACATTGTTGGCTGATCGCCATCAGAATCAATTTTTGGATTTTCATATGAGATTTTCAAATCTTCTTTTGCTGATGTTTCTACATCTATAAATTTAATCAGATCTTTTTCAAAAGAAAATTTTGAAATGGAAAATTTTTTATCTTTCTTTTCATTCTTTCTTTTCTCGTTTTCTTTTTCCTTCATAGTTTATTCTTTTTCAATTTTTTTCATTTTTTCCTTCTCAGTTTTTTCTTTTTTAGTTTTCTCAATTTATTCCTTCTCAAATTTTTTCCTTTTTCTCCTTCTTTGGAATGGACACAAAATTTATTTCTTTATGTAACCTGTAGATTAATTATTTTTTTCTTCATTTGTCAAATCCTTTTTTGAAGAAAGGATTAGAGAAGCATTAATCTCCTGGGACAATTTTTCTTTAGTAAAAAGAGAATTTTCTTCAACTAAAGTATTCTTCATTGAATCATAATCCATCTGACATTTTGGCCACCATTTGACATATTGCACTCTTCTAATTTGTGTTATGTCTTCAACATATCCTAATTCATATTTTTTAGCAGATAACCAAGGAATATTAAATTTTATTAAAAAGTTCAAAAATGGATATTTTGAAATTTGTGGGGATTTTGTGGAATATATATTTTGGAAATGTTTAAATAGTTCTTTTAACTTTTTGGGAAGAAACATTTCTTCCTTAGGTCTATAACTTTTGAACAAATTTAGAAACCACCCTGGGATTTCTATGTTAAAATTGGTGTCATCACTTCGAATCCACCAAGTATGTTTGAATAATGAATTTTGATATAAAAGGACACTATGAAAACTGTCCATCATATCAAAATAAGTAAATTCATAATGAAACTTATTATATTTAGAAATGAAATTGACAGTTGAAGAATCTCATTCTGAGAATCTTGGAATTTTGTGGATGTACATTTGAGAGAGGGCTATTTCATTTTCTTCAGTAGTGGGATACCAATTTTGATGTTTACCGGATCTGGTTCTTTCATTTATATCGATAATGTTTGTAAAATTTTATAAATTCGGCATAAGTATGGCGAGTTTTCATTGGTAAAGAGCCTCTTATACCAAATTGGGAATTGGATGGATTGTTTAAATATTTTTTGCCTACTTCAAATGGATCTAATTTCAGATCTGATTCTGAAACATAACATGTAGTTTCATCAAATTTTTTATGTAATCGTGGTCCTGGTTTAAGGAATCATGGAGAAGAAATTTTTTTGCTTAGGGCTTGAAACCAATTGGAATAGGAGAAATATTTTTTGAACTAGATTGACTAGAAGAAGACTGACCTCTCATTTGAGATGACCAGTATAATGAAGGGTATTGGGTATTATATTGGCTAACCTGATTTAAGGTATAGCCATAATTCATTTGAGGTCTATGACCTCCTCCACCCCTTCCCTGCATTTCCTCAAAAATAAAGAAATTTTAAATGATAATAGTAATTTCTTTTCGAAAATCTTCAAAATGATACCATACAGCTTCAATTTATTTTGTGTTTCTTCTTGACTTATGAGTAAAATATTAAATTAATAAATTATAATAAGTTATAATAAGTTATATGATGAAGAAATGCTTGATATTTTATTGATAGAACATTTATATCTTCCACATATAGGCATTTGAAATCCAGGATGTGGTCTAACTCTATCTTTTAACACATTAATTTTTCTAACTTTTTCAATTGTTGCTGGATTTTCAACATAATTTTTTAACCGTTGTAATTTAGAATTTTCTTCTATATGCTCCTGCTCTTCTATGTCCTGCAAAATTTTAGAGTTGTAAGAATTCATGAGTGAGAAAATCATGCAAAGAATTATATTCACCTTTTATATATTTAATTTTAAAATAAAAAAACAGATAAAATAACTTGTCATCTAGCAAATATCTATTTGGAAGCAATATTTTTAACTTCCTTTTGTAACACTTCTTTTGCAACACTACAGTCTACTCTAAGGAGAAATTCCTATTCAATAAATTATCTTGAAACATTGAAATACAAAGAACTATACTAAGAATTTCTTTCGTAATTATGGAATAATTTAATTGAGCATTTTCCATGTTGTAGAAGAATATCTAACTAATTCTTCTTTATTGGTTTGTGGGTTCTTTTGCTTAGAGATTCCTCCATTACCAGTATCAGAAGAATCAGTCTCTAGAATTTTAATCCACTCATGATTTACTAGACTTAAACACGGCAAAAATTTAATCTTTTGTTTAATTATTTTTACTGCATTAGTATCAATTTCAGACTATGCAGGAGGATCTTTCTTCAACCTATCATATAAAGGTTTACTATCAACAACCAAATTTTTGTAGTATTCACCAATATAGTTTAGTCTTTCTAAAAATCTTTACAATTTTTTTATCCTTTAGTCTACCTAAAAATCAAAAAAATGAGATATCTTTAGTCTTCCTAGTATTCACCAATATAACTTTTTTCTAATTATTTTCTTTTTTAATAAATCATCAATTTTTTTTTACAATATTCAACCATTTCTTTATTCATTTGAGATAGTCTTGCTTTTGTCATCATTTTTCGTTCATCAAAATCATTTTGATATGGTAATTCAACAATATGTTGTTTTCCCAAAAAGTATTTGGTAATTCACTACATATTTTTGTAATAATTTATTGTGTAATATTTTTAATTTGATTTTGTAATTTTGTATATTTTAATTGTTCATCAATTTTTAAAAATAAGATTTCTTGTGAAAGAAAATTAATTTGATTATTTTTCAATTTCATATTTTCTTGCAATGATGATAGATCTAACGAACAAAGATATCTCATTTTTTGATAAGTTATAAATATAAATGATAATTTAGAATCGATTTTTGATAATGTCTTACCCTCACATTTATATGGATGCATTAAATTTAGGAAAGGACTTTCTAATATTACATGTTGATTTATTGTTTTCGTTAAAACAAATGGACAACAAACATAATTATTTCACTCAGAAAATATACATACATTTAATAATTTATAATTTACATGTATATTTGTGCCTTGTGCAGGATGTAATATAACTTGAGTCTTTTCAAAATATTTTGAAGGTATTAATCCTTCTCTAACATAATTTAAATCTGCATCTGAATCAACCATTACAATTGATTGGAATTTATATTCATTATTTATTAAAATTAAGCAATTTGTCTTATTTTATTATTTCATCTTTATAAATTATTTAATTATTATCAACACAAATCATTTTATTTTTATTACAAATTTTCTTTTTAACACATAAATTATTATTATTTTAAATTTTTATTGCACAAGATTTTTCATTTTCAACACAAGAGTAATTTGGAATTTCTTCTTTGAATATTTGTAAAACATGAATTGACTTTAATAATTTATTATTAGGTCATTTTTAAATTTGATAAGCCTTATCTATTATATTTAAATTAGATATATCATGCATATAATTTACCCTTTTTCAATATAAAACCATTCAATAAAGGAAATTATTACATCAATATTTTTAATAAAATCATAATATTCATTTTGAATTTGTTTTTGTTCTTTAGAATTATAGATTTTAAAAAAACAAGTTCTAAATGATATATACTGTGGAAGATTAAAATCTTCAACACATATTTTACTTATTTCTTTCAAATTAATTTTATTTTCTTGAGAAATTGTATTTATTTGTAAATCTATTTTAGAATCACAACTTTTATCAACTTGTGATATAGGTTTAATTATTCTATTAGTTTTTCTAATACCTTGTCTAATTTAAAACATATTTGAAAATTTTATTTCTTTTAACTGATTTTGCTTAGTTTGTCCAATTTTATTAAATCTAATTAATAGTTTATCTTTAATTAAAGAAGCAGAATAAGTAGTAGAAATGTTTATAAAATGCATAACTAAAGAGCAAATCAAGAGAGCTTCGGGTAGGATTACTAACGGATTTTATAAATTACATAACTTAGTTCCTTTCATATGGAATCACGTATTGAATATTTCATATTTTCTCCAAACTTAATAACTTATTGTGCTAATAATACTAGCAAAACATTAGTTTATATGTCAATCTTTTGACCATTTAAAAGATAGAACATGTCTCATTTTTATTATGGTGCTGATCTTGTTCGACTCTCAATGACTATTTTTTTCTTTTTTGGCTAACCTCCAGTGAGGTGGGGCGCGACTCCCATATTTATTAAATATCGTTTTGAGCGATGGATATACCCTAATATCGCTCGTACAAAAATATTGTCCTTAAGACCACTACTCCATTTACATGCGACGGCCTAATGGAGAGGTGGTTTTGAGGATTTCGCAAGCAAAAGAAACTAAACTTGGAGTACTACTCCATTTACAGATAGGATACCAAATTGCATAAACGAGGAGTACTACTCCCTTTACAAAAGATAACATGTGGTAAGAAACATGCATGTTTGATTCAGCATTCCACAATGAGATATGTGATAACAAAATCATCATAGGTGATGAACATATAAACCATAAAAGCAGGCTGACTTGATCTCTTTACAAGGAAATATCAGATTGTAGCCTTGGGGCATTTGTAATCTTCTTGTTGGCCTTTGAAGCCCTCATTTTGTCAGAGTATAGTAGCAAGAGTTTTCAAAAGGATATCACAAATATGGACCATTCAGAAGTATCATTTCAGAAAAGAGCCCTAACTTTAGCAGGCCAAAAACATGAAACCCCCTGTCCTAACACCAGCAGACAGGGGGACTAACCTGCATCATATAGTTTTGATCTTTTCCGCAGTATGTAGGGCAGCCCCAGCATGTCAGCTTTCAGAAGGTTTCCAAGAGGGGCAGAGTCCAATCCCTCATTAGCCACTACCCATCTAGCTGGAGCATTTGCTATTTTTGGAATTTTGGAGAGGGGTGTTTGGTTCTGAATTTGTAGGCTCAGGATTTCCCCATTGTCATCATGTTCCCAGACCTTGTACAATTGTTCAGATTCAGTTTCCATTTCTACTCTAAAAAATCCTTTTTCCTTACATAGCTCCAGCCAGCATCTACAAGATATTAACTCAACCTAGACTTTAGTAAAGGAGAAGTCATAAGAAAGAGTGGGGATTTTGATGATTTGTCTACCATTATGATCTCGAGCAACTCCTCCAACTTTCCATTCATGATCATCTTTAAGGGTAGAGAAATTTACCTTAATACCTGAAGGAGGAGGGGGGATCCAATGAAAGACACTTACTTTGACTCTTCTTTTTATTTTCCAAAGTTTAGACCAAAACTGAGTCCATTCAAGATTCACCAAGTTTTCGATTTTGAATTTGTTAGCAGCTATCTCCTTGACAATCTGGAAGGTTGAGTTGATTAGCTGGTCAAGTTCAGATTTGGCAGAGCTGAAAGTGGTTTTGTTCCTCAATTTCCATACATTCCAGCAGATCAGAGAAGGCAGTAGCTTCAGCATGAATTTTTCCACTTCTGTTTTACCTTGGATGTTTCACCACTGATTAAGGGTACCTATTAGAGAGAAGGAATTAGGCAAAGAACCAAATTCAGATCCAAAAACTTTCCATACCTTGTCTGTCAATGGACAGGTTGCAAAGAGATGATTGATGGACTCTTCTGAGGAATAGCAAAAAGGACATATCATTGGACCTATGAAACCTATTTTCTGTAGGTTTAAACCAATTGGAAGCCTTTTCCTGCATAGTCTCAACATAAAAAATGAGATTTTTATTGGTAGCCAAGTGTCCCAAATCTGATTTGTGAAAGGAAATAAAGGAGATCTAGCTTCTCTAATTACCTAAAATGCAGATTGCAGTGAGAAAAGACCATTACCTGATGGCAACCAAATCATTTGATCTGATCTATTTCTGTCATTGATATGGACTTCTGCAAAAGAAAGATGGGGGAATCTGGGGAAAATTTTCATTGAGTAGTTCCAGATTCCATCCCTGTTCTTCTAAGAATTCCTTTACCTTGTATTGATTCTGCAATTGGAAGATTTCTGCAGCTTTCCCTTTGTAGTTCCATTTGTCCCAACATAGGCTGCACTCACCATTACCTATCTGAAAAAGTATATGTTCCTCCACATTGTTGGCATATTTAATCATCTTTTTCCAATTTCAAACATTTGAGTCACCCCTATGGGTCTGAATTTGGAGAGGATGTTCACTTCTACAATATTTTGACATTAAGAATCTGGTCCAAAGTGTGTTTTGGTGTCTAAATCTCCACCACAGCTTGTGGAGTAGGGCTTTGGCAATGATATTAAGGTCTCTAAACCTCAGCCCCCCTTTTCATTTGGTAAACATAGATCTGCCCATTTAATCCAGTGGTATTTGTCCCTTTTTTCTGATGAAGAACAAAGGAAATTAGCCATCATTGTTTCTAATTGATTGATCACCTTTTTAGGGGTGCAGGTGCTCATGAGAGTATAACAAGGGACAGAGGAAAGGACACTTTTAATAAGAGTTATTCTTCCACCCATTGACAGAAACTTAGTGTTCCAACCACAAATTAGTTGACTGAATTTTTGCAGAACATGTTCAAAGTGAACAGCAGGGATCCTTTTAAAGTTAAGGGGCAGACCTAGATATGTGGTGGGGAAGGATCCTCTAGAAAATTTGGTAAGTCTACCAAGCAAGTGCTTTGTTCCAAGTGGAGCTTTGTCTCTGATTAGATAACAACTCTTAGCTACATTTATATTTTGGCCAGAGACTTCCTCATAATGCTGTAGTTTGGCCATAACTCCTTTAATGAAAGTAGGGTTAGAAGAAGTAAAAATGATAATGTCATCAGCATAGGCTAAATGAGTAATTTGGGGACATTCTCGGGGTATGCAGAATCCTAGGCCTTTCCTAAGGTTAAGGTTAAGGTCTCTTGACAGATATTCAGCCCCTAATGCAAGAAGAAGGGGGGAGATAGGGTCACCTTGCCTTAGACCCCTTGAGGTTTTAAACCATCCATGTGGGGAACCATTAAGGGAAATGGACATCCAAATGTTAGAGATTAATCTCCAAATGATGTCAATCCAAACTTCCCCAAATCCTAAAGCTCTAAGAACCTTCAAAAGGTAATTCCAATTAACCCTACCATAAGCTTTTTCCATATCTAGTTTTAGGGCTACATTATCAACCTTCCTTTTCCTATTAATTGTTGAAACTAATTCATTGGCTAGTAAAAAGTTATCTAAGATAGATCTATCTTTTATAAATCCACTTTGATTTTCTGAGATTATCTTAGGAAGAATATTTGCAAGCCTCGTAGCCAACAATTTGGAAATAATTTTATTAAGGAAGGTGCAAAGGCTAATAGGTCTAAAGTCTTTAAAAGATGATGGATTTTGGCATTTGGGGATCAATGCTAAGGAGGTAGCAGATATGGCATTTGGCAACTCACCTCCATTCATGAAGACCTGGACAGCTTCTACTAGGTCTTGCTTAATAATATCCCAGGCTTTGACATAAAATAAATCAGGAAATCCATCTAATCCAGGGGAACTGTCTTTATTCATGGAAATCACAGTCTCATAGATTTCTATCATATCTGGAATTCGAGTCAGCTGTTCTCTATCTTTCTCAGTGAGGCAATTAGGCTGTAGGTTACACTTAAATTCTGGAGTAGTGGGTTCAGCTGTGAACAGTTTTGTGAAATGTTCAATAGCAATATGACCTATTTCATTTTCATCCTCTGTCCAAATTCCTTGAGCATTTTTAATCTTATGTATATAGGACCTGGAATGTCTTTGTTTAACATATGCATGAAAAAACTTGGTATTTCTATCTCCCTCCCTATTCCATTTTAGGTTAGCCTTTTGAGCCCAAAATTGCTCTTGAAGACCTAATTGGAACTTCACTTTGGCAGCTGCCTGATTTAAGACCTCTCTAGGAATGGGGACCCTCTCATCTAACTGTTCTAACCTCAGCATTTCAGCCTCAGCTTCAGCAGTTCTAGAAAATATGTTGCCAAAGGTACCTAAGTTCCATTGTTTGAGAGCAACTTTTAGCGGCTAAAAAGGGGGTCTTACTTTATCAAAGCAGCCCCATGAAACATCGAACGTGACTTGGGTCTCGACCCACAAAATCAAACCATAATAAGAATGAAACTGTTCTTCTCTTTTAAGTGTCACTGTATTTAACATATAAAATAAGTTTTAACTAAGTAACAGCCCCTAATTGTTATCAATATGAATATATCTAAAACGTTTTGTTGTGAAACCATATATTTAGACCCAAAATTATGTAACCATAACTGCCAGTAATCCCTCCCCAAAAGGAGGCTTAGCCTTCCATGGATCTGATACCAAAATTCACCAGGATTAAATTAAACATAAAATAAAATAAATGAGCCTCCTATTTTTGTATCAGAGCCATGGAAGGCTAAGCCTCCTTTCGGAGGGGGGGAGATTAATGGCAGTTATGGTGATATAATTTTGGATCTAAACATATGGTTTCACAACAAGAAGTTTTAGATCTATTCATATTGATAACAATAAGGCGTTGTTACTTAGTTGAAACTTATTTTATATGTTAAATACAGTGACACTTAAAAGAGAAGAACAGTTTCATTCTTATTATGGTTTGATCTTGTGGGTCGACACCCAAATCGCGTTCGACATTTCATGGGGCAGTTTTGATGAAGTAAGACCCTTTTTAGCCTATAAGTAGTCGTTGACAGTTGTGCAAGATCAGTACCATATTAAAAATGAGACATGTTTTATCTTTTAAATGGTCAAAAGATTGACAGAAAAACTAATGTTTTGCTAGTATTATCAGCACAATAAGTTATCAAGTTTGGAGAAAATCTAAGATATTCAATACGTGATTCCATATGGAAGGAAATAAGTTATGTAATCCATAAAATCTGTTAGTAATATCCTACCCGAAGCTCCCTTGATTTGCTCTTTTAGTTATGCATTTTATTAACAATTCTATTACGTAATCTTCTTCTTTAATTGAAGAAAAGATATTAATTGGGTTTAATAAAATTGGACAAACTAAGCAAATTCAGTTAAAAGAAATTAGTTTTTCCGATCTGTCTCAAATTAGACAAGGTATTAGAAAAACTAATAATTAAATAATTAAACATATATCACAAGTTGATAAAAGTTGTGATTCTAAAATAAATTTACAAATAAATAAAATTTCTCAAGAAAATAAAATTAATTTGAAAGAAGTAAGTAAAATATGTGTAAATAATATGTATGATCCAGTAAAATATACATCATTTAGAACTTGGTCTTTTAAAACCTGTAATTCTAAACAACAAAAACAAATTCAGTAAAAAGACTGAAGTAATAAGTTTCTTTATTGCATGATTTTATATTGAAAAAAGGGTAAATAATATGTATGATCCATCTAATTTAAATATAATTGATAAGGCTTATCAAATTTGGAAATTAACTAATGATAGCTTAAAGTCGTATCAGCTTAATTTTACCCTAAACACTAATGTAGAAGCGTAAGTAGGGATCGTAATCCACAGGGAAGGCTTAGGTCAAGAAAATTTAACAAAATTGTTCTTAAAGTCTTAGTCTCGGAGTTTAAGTACTAGAAAAACAGAAAATTCAACACAAAAGAATGAAAGCAAAGACACAAAATATAGCAACAAGCAAATATGAAACAAATATATCAGGATTCTTGTATTGGATGAACACAGGGTTAGTAACTCGATGCTATGCAATCGATAAACAATTAAATGCTTTGGAGACCTAAATTGCCTAAAAATCCAAGTTGTGGTTAGCATGGCGACCACACCACTGCTTGTACCCCCAAATCACCATACTCTCCCATGGCGAGGCCCGAGAATGGTGGAATAATCTCCGCAAAGTCTCAACTCTCTCAGCTAACTACTCTAACATGCAAAGTCCTAAGAACTCCCATGGCGAGGTCCATCTTAGGGTTTACATATCATCGATGTTAACACAGGAAGCTTCTTTAACACTTTTCTTAATGTTCAATTCATTAACACTTCCTATTGTGAGGCCTGAGTCTCAGTATTCCTTAATTCTCAACCGCGCCTTCATCAACCTGGAATTTCAGAAAATCAGTAGTTCAACACTTAGCCAATTTTTTAGAAACTCAAACACAAAGTATTTCATGGCAGCAACTTCCCACCAATATTTGATCATGATACACTGTGAATTAAGGAATACTTAAAACATGAAAGTTGTAGCACCATATCTTAGCTATCCATAGCCATCAACATAATCCAATTTGGAGCTAAAATGAGAAAGTTATGTTCAAACTACTAAAGTGTGACAAAACTGAAAAAACTTCATAGAACAAGCCTTCAACACTTTACCATTTTCAGCTCCCATTTTACACTTAGCCTACGACATGTCGTAGGCTAAATATTTTTGCTTCAAAATTGGCCTACGACATGTCGTAGGCCAAACTTTTTCCTCCAACAATTTGCCCACGACATGTCGTGGGCAAAAATCTTCATTCCAAGAATGGCCTACGACATGTCGTAGGCCATTTTCTGTTCTCTCAAGATTGGCCTACGACATGTCGTATGCCAATTTTTCTGTTCTCAACCTTTGTCGTGGGCAAAAATGCACTTGACCAGCCAGTTCCTTCCTATGCCAATGTGAGTGAAAAATGTTATGCCAAGAATGTTTGAGTAGTGTGCTAAGATTGGGTGTTGAAATGGTGTTGAAATGGTGTGCTAAGGTAAATGCATATTGGTGCTTGGCAAAGTGTTTCGGCAAGTCTTGGCATGGTTCGGCAAGGTGTGGTGCCAAGTGTGGCAAAGTGGTGTGCATGCGTGGTGTGCCAAGGTGCAAATGTTTAGGCAAGAGTGGCATGTAATGTTGTGCACAAGTGGTGTGCCAAGGATGTGCAAGTGTTGTGCCAAAGTGTGCCAATGGTGTGTCAATGGTACGCCAAGGATGCGTGGTAAGTGCTTGGCAAGGTTGGTTAGCCGAAGGCAAAGTTGGCTTGGCAGAGTTTGGCAAGGTCAGTTGACCGAATTGGCAAAGTATTCATTCCAGCCAAATACCTTACTTTCATGCCAAATAAGTGTGTCTTAGCCTCTGATTTAGACCCTGTGGTGAACATAAAAGTCTAGCTAATCCTCTTAGCTTTCCACCAGTTCAAGAATCAGCATCATTGGGTCCTTGAAACTCAAAATATCATCAAAACACCAAACTGTGGCAGGCAGATAAAACCCTAGAAAACCTTAAAACCCTAATGAATGGTATTCTGAAAAGAAACTCACATTTCATAGTCTTGCACACACAATTAGAAAGTAGTTACAACATACGAAATGTAATGCATTCAAAGAGCTTTTCAGAACACCAAAGAACTCACCAATTGGATTAGTATTGAAAGAGATACACTCAAATGAATTTCTCACTCAAAGCTGCCAAAACCCTAAAATAACCAATTGTGCATTTTCGGTTTCATCCATTTTTCCTTAACACTTTTAACTCCATTTTCCACCATTTTTTCCATCTTTTCACCATTTCAACATTACCAATTAACACAACACATATATGCATAAACACCTAAAACACCACACATTTGCACTAACACAAGTCAAAGTCCAAGAATTTAAGCACATTTTAGGGTTTTCTTCAATACTCTCACTCACCATTCTAGCTCTTTCTAACCCTCCTCTTATCATTTAGCATCAAACACACATTTACCTCATTTTAACAACTTTTGTTGTCTTTTTCACCATTTTAGCACATCAAGTTGTGAACCACATAAATGCACAAAATATCACATTTCATCACATAAATGTATGCAATTCAAGCCAAAAGCTAAGTGAATTAGTCTATACAAGTAGGTATAAAACCTACTTATCAAATTCCCCCACACTTGAACTTTTGCTTGCCCTCAAGCAAAGATACACACAATTTAACCCTTTTCAGCACCAGTATGCAAACACCTTGCTCATTCACCCACACTGACTACATCCAAATTTATCAAAACATTTTTTCACACACAACCTCCTATGTCAAATGAGTTTTGCATGGCATATCTATCTTACTTTAACATCGGGCCTTAGTAAGCAAAATATACCAATTTCTTCAAACTTAGTACCACGAACAAAAAATTTCACATGCAAAATTCAAAACAAGTTTAATGATGAATTTGGAATAAGCCAAAGTGAACTAAGAATAAAGTTTCACATACAGGGTGATAATTCATTTTCTCAATTTGATCTTTCTTATTCACTCTCTTTTTGTATTCTTCTTCCTCTTATCAAGACTAAAGGTTCAAAACATTACCAAATCGTTTTCTTCTCACCAACTCACATCATAATTCAAACCCTTGCACACAACACTACACACTTCAATTTCATTGATTCAAAATGTAGGCCACAAACAAACCCGAGAGACATAATACATTAAAACCCTTACCAGTAGCAACTACATTCTGCTTTCTAATCACTCAACAATACAATAAGAAAAACTGCACTAAGCTCTTAACATTCCTCCTCCATGGCATTAGCAAATCAACATAACAACAATTTTCAAAAAGAAACTTCAAATTTTACAAAGCACCATTTCACAAGATTCATCAAAGTAGAACCAATCCATTCTTCAACTTCACAAAATTCCTCACTTCAAGAAACTTCACATAATCTTCAACTCAGCATATCTCAATCAACATGAAAGTCCATGAAAGTCCAGAAATCTTCAAAATCACTCCCAACTTCAAACCCCCCTTCTCACAATATAAAACACCCGCATGCATAAAAAAAAAATTTTCAATCAACACAATCAACACACAAGTATCAGATAGCATAGCAACCACAGCACACATCACACAAAATTCCACCTCCTCCCCCACACTTAAATTAAACATTGTCCTCAATGTGATAAGCTACGAGGGAGGGAGGACTCCCTGAGAGGACGATGATGGAGCTGATGAAGAAGGAGATCCAAACGCAACTGGTGTGGAAAGAAATTGTCCATCCAAAGAGGCCGTAGCAAATGAGGGCACACCAGTTGACTGTGGCACATAATGAAAAAGGCCATGCACAGGTCCTTGAAGAGGTTGGCCTGATGCTATCAATGGAAACCTTGTAGCGGGTGCAAACTCTGGATTTGGTATGAATGTAGGAGTATGAGGCATAGTAGGTATACGACCAAATGTGGGTAACGGATGTAAAGAAGGGCTTGCTGTCACTCCAGGTGGAAGCTCGTGCACAGCACCACTAACCATATCACATGACAGATTTGGGATTCGGTACCCTGCCAACTGTGCCGAAGTTGGAGTTGGCTTCGGTGGTCCTGAATCTGAATGGTAATACACCGTCATCTTGTTACATCTATCGAGCTCTCGCTGCATGCACACTTGCCTATGATATAACACTTCAAATTGCTATTGAGCCACCGTGGATAAATCATCAAATCTATGCTCCATGTGTTCAGCTTGTGAGGTCCACTCCTGTTGCATATTGCCAAAACCTTCATGCATACGTTCCATCCTTTCATCTATGTTTCTCACACCATCTTGCAGCCGATCCATCCTATCCTCTATGCCTGAAAAGCGATTTTCAACTGAGAGCTGGAAGCTCTGAATTACTCCTTGAAGAGATGCAAAATCAAAAGACTGCTGCCCTTGGTCTGTAACATAAGTTGGAAATTCACTATCCCCCCTAGATGGCTCTGCACTTGAAATCCTCGCTTGCTCCAATTCCTTGTCCTGTGCCAAGTATTTTAAGTAGAGTTGTTCAGGAATAGGAGACTGCATCCCTCTCCCAAGCACCAAGCTGATCATCGACACCTTGTGACACACAAAGCTCCTGAATTAGTAAAGGAAAATACAGTGCTTTACAGTTCTGGGCAGTTCCATCTTTGATGCTCGCAATGATGATTCGTCCCACGTCAATCTTGCGCTTCCTTCAGATTGCAGAAATTAAGAACAACTGATTCCGAATCACCTCAGTTCTTTGTGAACTTGGCATGAGGCGAGACAACAAAAATAACAACCATATTTTCACATCACTCTTCAAGTATTCATTCCGAATATGCTTATGCTCCCCCTTTGAATTAAGCTCCCAAACTGCCCCAGGATGTGCCAACTCTTTTATCAAAGCTTCATCCAATGCCTCATTGGTTGGAAATTTGATCGGATCCTCAGGATAATCAGGTGTGCCCAAATGTGCATTGATAATCTCGCTCGTGATTTGAACCCAAATGCCTCTTACATAAACAGCTCCATCCCTCGGAGACCCTGCATTTGCGTAGTATTCCCGTGCAATGCTCACATTGCAAAACTCAGGGGCCACCGTAAGCTTCTCATGGAATTTGTAAAATTTAATCAACTTCTTAAACGGCCCTTTCTCCACACTAAACCCGCGTTCAATGTGTATATATTTCATATTGAATCCCTGTTCCCAACTTCTCATGGCATCCTCATCAACAAACAGAGCAACCTCTGGGACTCCTTTCCGTTTCTTAGGTGTCGGAGCTGGCATCGCATATTGCAGGGGCTCCTCAAACATTTGCATATCATCTGGAAAATACTCTGGATCAGAATCAGTTTCATCGTGTGCTTGAGCTCTTCCTTTGCCCTTCTTTGAAGTTGTGGCTTTGCTTGAAGTTGGATCTTTCTTTGGTGCCATTTCTGTGAAGAAACAACCAACACAGTTAACATTGTACATTTGAATCTTTCTTAAATTCCTCCATATGAGTGATAATGTCAACATTGAAAATTCCTCAAATACCAATCATACCAAAGTTTCCCATCCAAAAGACATACACCCCAAAACATGTTGCATTCATTCTTCAACAACTTCCACCTTTGCAAAATTTCACATTTCCAAGACGATAACCAATGTAAACAATGTATATCCAAACTGCAATATCGTCTTTACCACATTGCATTATGACAAAATTTTGACAAAATTTCAATTTTAGCACTTCACACTATAGCCTAAGAAACACCATAAACCCATTTGAATTAGTAAACACTCCCTACTGCAAAAACAATAAGCATATTCTCATCAAAATTTCGGGGATAATAATCACATCAGTTGGATCAAAATTGAGCACTTTATATCCAAAATAACGAAACATTCCAAAACATTCAAAACCAGAAATTCCAGTATAACACATCAACATGCACTCAGCATTAACTCTGAAATAAGGCTGCCTTCTAATCAAAACTAGCAAAAGTGCCCAACACAAAATTTGTAACCTTATCTCTTAGCTAAATCCTCCAACTGGAATCAAGCCAATTGGACTATATTTGAGCAAGTTATGACCATAACACCGAATGGTGTTAAAACTGGGCAGAATCAAAATTTCAGCATTCTAACTTCAGCTTTTACTTCACGTTTTAAGCCAATTAAGTCTAAGTTCCAGGCTAAATTAGCCAAAATGTACAACATAACCAATGAAGCTTATCACGTTAGCTAAATTCTAGGACTGGAATCATGCGATTTCATCATTTCAAGCTCAAGTTATGATTAAAACACTAAAACGTGACAAAGCTGGAATAATTGGAAATCAATCAATTGTAATCTTCCACCCACACTTATCTTGCAATCGTTCCTTGACTAATCAACACCT
This sequence comes from Ophiorrhiza pumila, assembly GCA_016586305.1. Lineage (NCBI taxonomy): Eukaryota > Viridiplantae > Streptophyta > Magnoliopsida > Gentianales > Rubiaceae > Ophiorrhiza > Ophiorrhiza pumila. The sequence goes on from BLIW01000006.1 coordinate 20,728,546, forward strand.
TAACTTGCATATTCAGCATTTCCAATATCTAAGCAACAAAATCAACATTTCCATGCTCTATACATTCACCACCTTAAACGATTTTCATACTACAACAACAAATCTCAAAAGTTTAAGAGAAGTGAAACGTACCTTACGGGAGAGCAACAAAAAATGTAATTTTGGAAGTAAGTAGATTTGAGATTATCAATGTGAGCACTATGGCCTTACCACCCACGAACTTGTATTGCTTATGATGCCTTGCAAAAAAAACTAGCAACACCTCTTGCACTTAAAAAGAAACAAAGGTAGCCAATTCATGTGAGTGCATTCATTCGGTCAACTTTGAATAGTTAATATGCCCACCAACCACAAGAAACAATTTGGTCATACCAAGGTGGGACCCAACAAATTGCAAGACATGTGATTTCAACTCAAGCATGTGATTTCTGATTTCTTTCTCTGCCCAACACACTTATTTCGGTTACCGAATAATGCAAGCAAAAACGTCCAAACCAAATAATGCAATATGCACACAAAATCATGAGATCACAAACCCAAGTCTAGAGCTAATTCATTTAACAATTGAACTCATCCAAATAAAATGTTGTACCAAAATGTCAGCCTTCTTCTTTCCAATTCATGTCATGATCCTATTCACGGCTCAATAGCAATCCAATCCCCCTCCAATTATTTTGCAGCTTTTCAGAAAATTCAATTCATGTTCAGAAGTGTTCAGAAATGCAGCTATCCTTATCATCAATGCAAGTGTGAAATTGAAACCAAAGACCATGTACACAAAATATCTACACCAAAAAACTAGCACACAAATTTCTTCACTACTTCACTCAAGAATATAACACAAACGCAAATGTAACATACTAAACAAAATGATGAAATACTAACACTACCTATCATACACACAATTCCATTATGGCAGACAATCTCCTTAATCATCATCGTGGTAACTATACATATTCAGAATGTTACTAAAAAAAAATCAAGACATCTTGGTGAAGCCTTCCCCCACACTTGAATTAGACACGGTCCCCGTGATAAAAACATAACAACCAAGACAAAGGAACCTGGTTGTCCTCTTTCTACAAGCCACGAGAAAGTCTCGCAATTCTTTCCTTCTCTTGAAGAGCAAGCCACTGAGGAGGTCCCAACAGTCCAAAAGGATTTTGAGGATTGTCAGCCGAAGTAATATGAACTCCTGTCTCCCGAGCCATGGCCGTTATCAGAGCTGGAAAATACATCGGTGCGAACTCACTTCTCTGTGCCCGCCTGATAAACTCTAAGATCAACTGCCCAACATCAATAGAGAAATTATGTAAAATGGCATAAATCAACAGAACTCGTTCTCTAGATGCTATATTGGTACGGTTAGTAGGAAGAATCCTGGAGTTGATAAACATTAACAATATTTTGGCCTCGGCAGTGAGTTCACTAGTACGCACGTATAAAGCCTCTCGTTGAGCATTCCTCACCTATGTAGCACTAGGTAAGGTTATTGAAGTCAACAAATGATCGGTGTTCTCAGCTCTCAACAACCTACCATATGTATTTCGAGAAAAATCTTCAAGAAAATAAAGCCTATTAATACTATGGCGGGTGACCCTCACATACTTCCCTCTCACGAACACTGAATGAACACCACTAGCTCGGGAATTAGCATAAAATTCCCTAACTATGTCCATATTCACCACAACTGAGGCTCTAGCAAAATGAGACCACGACTGTCTGAAAATCACATCCTCAAATCTGCTCGAAGGATCCTGAAATGGTTGCTCAATCATAACTGATCTATTAGTAAAACCATGGTAAAAGTTTTCAGCAGAAGCATTAACAAAATGTGGACAACTAGCTGGCTCAAGATCAATTAACATCTCTTCATCAGCTGAAGAAGACGAAGAAGGAGAAGATGTGGTTCCAGGATCTTCACTAAAGATAGCATATTCAAAAGGGTTCTGGTGGGGAGAATAGAAATCCATGCTTTGAAAATAAAAAATTACTAGCCAGGAAAGCAATATGAAGAAAAGAGTACTGAGTATACAAAAAGAAGATGTGCAATATATACTGATAACATACTCACTATCCAACAAACACATGTGAATGGCAGGTCATAGCTGGATGTCCTTTCTTTTTCTCAATAATGGAAAACCTCCAAACCAAGCATGCATGAATGAACAACAATTCTTACCATCAGAGATACCTTAGTTGTAAACAATGTAGACTCAGTGTACCCTCATGGATGAAAATGTAAAATTTTTCTCCCTGCTTCTATCAATAATGCCCAACATCCTTTTGGAACTCGGCAAAACAATATAGCCAAGTGAATGTTATGAGATTGTGCCATAATTTGCTACTCAATACTACTCAACTAGGATTAACAAAGAAAAGAAATCACAACAAATAAAACAAAGGAAGAAAATCAGGGTTGCCTCCCAGGAGTGCTTGGTTTAAGGTCACAGCCCGACCGTGCATCATAGCTCAATTTGAGATGATGGGATCATCTAAGTATAGCTCATGTGGATCTCGTGCCACATTAGTGCTATCCTTGTCCTGAGAAGTTAAGTATGGCTTGAGACGATGGCCATTCACTTTCCACTCATTACCATTCTTGTCATTCTTGATTTCAATTGTCCCGTAAGGTTTTACATCAACCACTCTAAAAGGACCACTCCACCTTGATTTCAATTTGCCAGGAAACAATCGAAGTTTAGAGTTATAAAGCAATACCAATTGTCCTGAAACAAAGATCTTGGATTGAAGCTTTGCATCATGGATTCTTTTAGTCCTTTCCTTGTACAACTTGGCACTCATGTAAGCATTGAATCTGAATTCATCCAGTTCATTCAACTCCAACATCCTTTTTGATTGAGCCTCAGACAGATTCATGTTCAAGGTTTGAATTGCCCAATACGCCTTATGTTCAAGTTCTACTGGCAAGTGACATTCTTTACCAAAGACCAATCGAAAAGGAGAAGCTCCAATTGGGGTTTTGTAAGCTGTTCTGTATGCCCACAATGCGTCATCTAGCTTCAAAGACCAATCCTTTCTGCCTGGATTTACCACTTTTTCAAGAACCCTCTTGATCTCTCGATTGGACCAGAAGTTTGTGGATGGTAAGCTGTTGAAACCTTGTGAGTAACACCATATCTGGCCAACAAAGATTCAAAGAGCTTGTTACAGAAATGAGTCCCTCCATCACTTATTATAGCTCTGGGTGCTCCAAACCTGTTAAAGATGTATTTCTTCAAGAAAGCAGTTACACTCTTGGCATCGTTATGAGCTAAAGCCACAGCTTCCACCCATTTAGAAACATAATCCACTGCCACCAGAATGTACTCCATACCCCTTGATTTAGGGAAAGGCCCCATGAAATCAATCCCCCAGACATCAAAAATTTCTACTTCCAATATGTTGTTCAAGGGCATCTCATTTCTTGAAGAGATATTGCCAGTTCGTTGACATCAATCACATTTTCCAACCCAAATTCTGGCATCCATGAATATATGTGGCCAATAGAACCCATATTGCAAGATTTTGAAGCCTGTCCTAGTTGATCCAAAATGACCACCACATGGCCCCTCATGGCATGCTTTTAAGATGTCCTCCTTTTCTTCTTTCTTGACACACTTTCTTATCACTTGATCACTGCAGATTTTATATAAAGAATTGTCCTCCCAAAAGTAGTATTTAGCATCACTTCTCAATCTTTTCTTCTGGTCACTGGAATAATAAGATGGAATCTGGCCAGCAACCACAAAATTGGCAATCTCAGCGTACCAAGGCAATGTTTATTCACCCACTTTGAACATCTGCTCATCAGGGAAGTGTTCCTTAACCGAAATGTCAGGTGAATCTTGCTCTTGAGATTCCAATCTTGACAAGTGATCTGCCACAACATTTTCCGAGCCTTTCCTATCTTTAATCTCCACATCGAATTCTTGGAGCAACAAAACCCATCTAATCAAACGTGGTTTTGCTTTCTTCTTTGCAAACAGATACTTCAATGCGGCATGGTCCGTATGAACTATTACTTTATATCCCAAAAGGTAAGCACGGAATTTATCAAATGCGAAGACCACTGCTAGCATCTCCTTTTCAGTAGTTGTATAATTCATTTGAGCTTCATTCATTAGCCTGCTAGCATAATAGATAGTGTGAAACACTTTGTCTCTTCTCTGGCCTAAGACAGCTCCTAAGACATAATCACTGGCATCGCACATAATTTCAAAGGGTTCACCCCACTGGGGAGTGACTATCACGGGGGCTTCCACCAATTTCGTTTTCAAAGTTTCAAATGCCTCAACACATTCCGTTCCAAACTCAAACTTAACATATTTTTCTAAGAGACTGCACAAGGGTCTGGCTATCTTTGAAAAGTCCTTAATAAACCTTCTATAAAATCCAGCATGTCCAAGAAAGGTTCTGATACCCTTAACATTGTTCGGTGGAGGAAGTTTTGCAATGACATCTACCTTAGCTCGATCCACCTCCATCCCAGCATGAGAAATTTTATGGCCTGACACAATTCCTTCTTGAACCATGAATTGACATTTTTCCCAGTTTAATACCAGGTTCGTTTTTTCACACCTCTTCAAAACCTTTGCCAAGTTCTCCAAACAACCATCAAATGTCATACCAAAGACAGAAAAATTATCCATGAATATTTCAATTATTGATTCCACCATGTCGTGGAATATTGCCATCATGCACCTCTGAAAGGTAGCTGGGGCATTGCAAAGACCAAATGGCATTCTTTTATAAGCAAATGTGCCAAAAGGGCAAGTGAAAGTTGTCTTATCCTGGTCCTTGGGATCAATTGCAATCTGATTATACCCAGAATATCCATCCAGAAAATAATAGAAAAGGTAGCCATCAATTCTATCCAACAATTGTTCCAAAAATGGGAGAGGGAAATGGTCCTTTCTAGTAGCTTTATTTAGCTTCCTGTAATCCATGCAAACTCGCCAAGCATTTACCACTCTTGTTGCCAGGAGTTCATTAGCCTCATTTTTTATAACTGTCACCCCTCCTTTCTTAGGGACGCACTGGACTGGACTAACCCATTCGCTGTCTGAAATTGGAAAAATCATCCCAAAGTCAAGCAATTTGATAACCTCTTTCTTCACAACTTCCATCATCTAGGGATTTAATCTTCTCTGTCTATCCCGTACTGGTACAGCATTTTCCTCAAGCAAAATCTTGTGCATACATAAACCTGGACTTATGCCTTTTATATCAGCAATTGTCCATCCAATAGCCAACTTATGTTTCCTCAAAACTTCCAAAAGCTTCTCCTCTTGCCAACCTTCAAGCTTTGAAGATATAACAACTGGCAATGTCTCATTTTCTCCCAAGAAAGCATATTTGAGATAATGTGGAAGTGGTTTCAATTCCAACTTTGGTGCCACCACAATGGAAGGTAAAAGCTTTTCATTCCTGCACAAATTCTCACTAGTCCTCACCTCAGTGGGAGTAAAATTTTCGTTAGTCAAAACAGTAGGTTCATGATAATGTTCCCCTACAGTTTCATGCATTTTAACTTCCACCACATCATTTTGCAATTCACAAATTGACTCCTCCAAATAACAACATTAAATGAAATCTTCAATTTCAGCAAGAATTCTCTTATCCTCATCATCTAAATCAAGTTCATCAAAAACATCCTCATAAACACTTAACTCATCAACAATAGAAAAATCATGCATGTTGTTCACATTACTCAAAGAAGAACAAGTTATAGCTTTGATAGCAAAACAAGACTCCATATTTAGAGGTTGCTTCATAGCATAGTTTATATCAAAAACCACTTCCTCATTGTTAATCCTAAACGTGACTGTCTTGTTTTTCACACCAATCAAAGCATCACCAGTGGCTAGAAAAGGTCTACCAAAAATGAGAGGAACCTCAGGGTCCTCTTCCATATCAAGTATAATGAAATCAACAGGCAAGGTAAATTTATCAATTCTTACCAACACATCCTCCACCAAGCCTGTAGGAGTCACCAAGGATCTATCTGCCAACTGTAGTGTCACTGCAACTGGTCGAATCCTTCCACCCAAACCCACATTTATTGCAATGGATAATGGCATCAAGTTGATTCCAGCTCCTAGGTCACAGAGAGCCTTTGCAAAATATCTTGTTCCAATCTTACAAGGTATGGTACAGCTACCTGGATCCTTAAGCTTTGGAGGTAATTGTGAACCATCCATGCTTGACTGCACTCTGATAGCATCATTGGAACTTCACATCTCAAGATTTGCTCATTGTTTGAAATGAGATCCTTTAAATACTTAGCATATTTAGGCATGGCAGTAACCAAATCCAACAAAGGAACATTGACATTCACTTGTTTGATCATATCCAAGAAACGATTAAATTGATGTCCCTTTTTAGGTGGAGGTTTCTTCCTCTCTGGAAATAAAGCTTGTGGAGCATAATCTGGGAAATTGTAAGGATTGGAATTTTTGGTGATTTCATTTCCCACCCTTGCTGATATTTCCTTCTTCTCAGACTTATTTTCTTCTTGCTCACCATTCTTCTCAAGTTCCACATCTATCTCAATTTCATCTTTTTGGTCCTCTTCCACTTCATCACTCTTCTCTTCTACATGTTTGCTTCCAGGCAACAATTTTTCGCTCCTCAAAGTAATAGCATTGCATGCTTCTCTCCCCTTGGGATTTGGTACTGTGTCACTAGGAAGAGCTCCTTTTGGCCTCTGGTGTACAGCATTAGCAAGCTGACCAAGTTGCATCTCGATATTCTTCAAAGTGGCTTCGTGATGCTTCACAGTGGACTCCAAACCTCCAAATCTCTGTTCGTTCTTATCCATCTTTTCCATCAGCTTTTGAAACATATCCTCCATATTTGGCTTCTTTTGTTCTGATGTGCTAGCCTGATTATCAAAACCAGGAGGTGGTTGATTCATGGCTCTCCTTGAGTCACTACCTTGATAGTAATTTCCTCCTTGGTTCTGCTGTTGGTTCCAATTGCCTTGGTTTCCACCATATTGTCGGTTGCCTTCATTATAATTGCTCCCAGAATAGTTCCCACTATATTGGGGTTTGTTACTGTAATTGTTCACATACTGAATGGATTCAGTAGTGATTGCACATTCATCCGTGTGGTGTTCTCCCTTGCATAGTCCACATGAAAGTACTGAGGCTTTTGTTTGAGTAGCTTTTAAAGTATGCACCTGCTTGGCCAATGCTTCAAACTTAGCATTAAGTGAAGTCTCCTCATCCACATCAAGAACTCCTCTCTGTCTCCTAACATGTGGCTTTCTAGTCTCTGGAAAAAGGTATTCATCCTCAGCTATCTGGTTAAAAAGTTCAAGCACTTCCGTCACCGATTTGTCTTTAAGTGCTCCATTAGCACAAGCTTTAACCATTAAAGATGATTCAGGAGTTAGGCCTTTGAAGAAAGTATTTAGCTCCCTAATTTCGCCCAAGTCATGATTGGGTCATTGCCTAATCAAATTATTAAATCTCTCCCAAGTTTCTCGAAATGACTCACTGTCTTGTTGTTGGAAGTTCATAATTTCCAACCTTCTCTTTTCAAGCTTAGCTGGATGGAAGTACTTAGACAAGAACCTTTTCTGTAGATCATCAAATGACATTCCTGCATTTGCTCCCCCAATACTCTTGAACCAATGTTTAGACTTTCCACGTAGAGATAATGGGAACAAAATTCTGTGAACCTCACCCCTGTCAACTCTTGGCAATTTAAAAGTGCTACATAACCCAAGAAACCAGTCAAGATGATCATTAGGATCCTCGTTGTCAAGACCTTGGAAGAATTGGCCCTGGGTAATCATCGAGACTATTTGTGGAGGAATGTGGTAACTTTCCACATCGATGTCCTGATGACCAAATCGATTGTCAAAATTTACTGCATAATGGTCTCCAAACTTGGGCGCTTGTACTCCTTGTGCAGCCATAGCTCTCTGCTTTGCTTGAATTCTTAGAGTCCTTGCCAATTCAAGGTCCAATTCAAATTCAGGTTCTCCTCTAGATCTTACAGACCTGGGCATACATAAACAGGAAGAGCAGACGGTATCAAGAGAACAAATGGATCAATCTGTAAATCAAAAATCACACGCATTAAAGAAACAAGATAACTAAATCAAAACAATAACACACACAATCTAAGAACAGAACAACACAGTCAACAATTCCAGAACCGATTGCCTTCCCTGGCAATGGCGTCAAAAATTGATAGCTTAAAGTCGTATCAGCTCAATTTTACCCTAAACACTAATGTAGAAGCGTAAGTAGGGATCGTAATCCACAGGGAAGGCTTAGGTCAAGAAAATTTAACAAAATTGTTCTTAAAGTCTTAGTATCGGAATTTAAGTACTAGAAAAACAGAAAATTCAACACAAAAGAATGAAAGCAAAGACACAAAATATAGCAACAAGCAAATATGAAACAAATATATCAGGATTCTTGTATTGGATGAACACAGGGTTAGTAACTCGATGCTATGTAATCGATAAACAATTAAATGCTTTGGAGACCTAAATTGCCTAAAAATCCAAGCTGTGGTTAGCATGGCGACCACACCACTGCTTGTACCCCCAAATCACCATACTCTCCCATGGCGAGGCCCGAGAATGGTGGAATAATCTCCGCAAAGTCTCAACTCTCTCAGCTAACTACTCTAACATGCAAAGTCCTAAGAACTCCCATGGCGAGGTCCATCTTAGGGTTTACATATCATCGATGTTAACACAGGAAGCTTTTTTAACACTTTTCTTAATGTTCAATTCATTAACACTTCCTATTGTGAGGCCTGAGTCTCAGAATTGATTTGATTACAGAAAACGAGTGCAAAGACTTAAACAATCACAATTTAGTTCTCAATTCATGCAACTTCACTAACTTTGATGAATCACTCATCAATTTAGCATGTCGACCGCAATCGAAGCTTGATCCATTCAAAAATAGCCAGGAATTATGAAATTCAACATATGTTTATACTCAATTTAAATGTGATTTTAATACTCAACAATTAGATCGATTGCATAGCATACAATCTACTAAAACACGTATTCATCCATTAAGAATCCTGAGATATCGTAGATTGAGCCAGAAAACATCTTTCTCATTTCAAAATCAACAAATTCCGACATTGATAAGCTCATGCTCACTTAATTGGAAGAATTTACCGATTAAATCGAGAGAATTGTCGATTCTTTTGTTAATTGAGAATGAGAAAGAAGACTCCAGTCCAAGTTCACAATCGGAATTGAGATTGGAGAAGAAATGTTTAGTGAGAGAAAGTAGATCTCGAGAGAGAAAATAAGAATTCTCGCCCTTCAAAATCAAAAGTTGGTTACAATATGTAAAGAAAATGTGAGTAGCCAAAAATTCCCCTTTACATGTTAGCTACCTTCCCTATATATAGAGTTGGGAAAACGTAACTAATACGCAACGTAGATTGTATCAAATATTACAAAAGTGCCCTTAAGAGAGGAAACTAAAAATCAGCCAAAAATGTCAAAAATTCCAAGTTTGAAAAATTATTTAACACTTCAGCGCCTTTGGTGTTAATTTTCAGCGCCTTCATAAACCTCAGCATCCTACATCGCGCCTTCAGGCTCAGGTTCGCGCGCCTTTGCTGCTCAAGACCCAGGTGAAGAAATCAGAATTACATCACGCCTTCAAGTCTTAACGGATCACGCCTTCAGCAACTCAGCGAGCCTTCAAGAATCCAGCGCTTTGAAATTCACGTCTTCCCGCCAAAGCAAACCGCGCCTTCATCAACCTGGAATTTCAGAAAATCAGTAGTTCAACACTTAGCCAATTTTTTAGAAACTCAAACACAAAGTATTTCATGGCAGCAACTTCCCACCAATATTTGATCATGATACACTGTGAATTAAGGAAAACTTAAAACATGAAAGTTGTAACACTATGTCTTAGCTATCTATAGCCATCAAAATCACCCAATTTGGAGCTAAAACGAGAAAGTTATGATCAAACTACTAAAGTGTGACAAAACTGAAAAAACTTCATAGAACAAGCCTTCAACACTTTACCATTTTCAGCTCCCATTTTACACTTAGCCTACGACATGTCGTAGGCTAAATATTTTTGCTTCAAAATTGGCTTACGACATGTCGTAGGCCAAACTTTTTCCTCCAACAATTTGCCCACGACATGTCGTGGGCAAAAATTTTCATTCCAAGAATGGCCTACGACATGTCGTAGGCCATTTTCTGTTCTCTCAAGATTGGCCTACGACATGTCGTAGGCTAATTTTTCTGTTCTCAACCTTTGCCCACGACATGTCGTGGGCAAAAATGCACTTGACCAGCCAGTTTCTTCCTATGCCAATGTGAGTGAAAACTTGTTTAGAGTGTGCAAATGTTATGCCAAGAATGTTTGAGTAGTGTGCTAAGATTGGGTGTTGAAATGGTGTTGAAATGGTATGCTAAGGTAAATGCATATTGGTGCTTGGCAAAGTGTTTCGGCAAGTCTTGGCATGGTTCGACAAGGTGTGGTGCCAAGTGTGGCAAAGTGGTGTGCATGTGTGGTGTGCCAAGGTGCAAATGTTTAGGCAAGAGTGGCATGTAATGTTGTGCACAAGTGGTGTGCCAAGGATGTGCAAGTGTTGTGCCAAAGTGTGCCAATGGTGTGTCAATGGTACGCCAAGGATGCGTGGTAAGTGGTTGGCAAGGTTGGTTAGCCGAAGGCAAAGTTGGCTTGGCAGAGTTTGGCAAGGTCAGTTGACCGAATTGGCAAAGTATTCATTCCAGCCAAATACCTTACTTTCATGCCAAATAAGTGTGTCTTAGCCTCTGATTTAGACCCAGTGGTGAACATAAAAGTTCTAGCTAATCCTCTTAGCTTTCCACCAGTTCAAGAATCAGCATCATTGGGTCCTTGAAACTCAAAATATCATCAAAACACCAAACTGTGGCAGGCAGATAAAACCCTAGAAAACCTTAAAACCCTAATGAATGGTATTCCGAAAAGAAACTCACATTTCATAGTCTTGCACACACAATTAGAAAATAGTTACAACATAAGAAATGTAGTGCATTCAAAGAGCTTTTCGGAACACCAAAGAACTCACCAATTGGATTAGTATTGAAAGAGATACACTCAAATGAATTTCACACTCAAAGCTGCCAAAACCCTAAAATAACCAATTGTGCATTTTCGGTTTCATCCATTTTTCCTTAACACTTTTAACTCCATTTTCCACCATTTTTTCCATCTTTTCACCATTTCAACATTACCAATTAACACAACACATATATGCATAAACACCTAAAACACCACACATTTGCACTAACACAAGTCAAAGTCCAAGAATTTAAGCACATTTTAGGGTTTTCTTCAATACTCTCACTCACCATTCTAGCTCTTTCTAACCCTCCTCTTATCATTTAGCATCAAACACACATTTACCTCATTTTAACAACTTTTGTGGTCTTTTTCACCATTTTAGCACATCAAGTTGTGAACCACATAAATGCACAAAATAGCACATTTCATCACATAAATGTATGCAATTCAAGCCAAAAGCTAAGTGAATTAGTCTATACAAGTAGGTATAAAACCTACTTATCAACTAATAATAAATTAGTAAAGTCAATTCATGTTTTACAAATACACAAAGAAGAAATTCCAAATTACTCTTGTGTTGAAAATGTAAAACCTTGTGTAATGGAAATTCAAAATAATAATGATTTATGTGTTAAAAATGAAATTTCTAAAAAAGATAAAATAATTTGTGTTGATAATAATGAAATAATTTATAAAGATGAAATAACAAAACAAGAAAAATTGCATAATTTTAACATAGTAAAAAATAGTTCAAAAGATGAAATTATTGAAAATAATAATCCCAAAAATATTGATAAAATAGGTGAAATTTGTAATCTTAAATTAGAAATAATAAAAGTTAGGGAATTAAACTAGTTAGAAATATTCACACTATCTGAAAAAAAGAAAATGATGTTAAATCTAGTTTATGAAATTAAAGAACTATAATAAGAAATCAATATTTAGAATTATAATTTCAAGAAAACTCTTTTCAAAATAACACAAATCATCCTTCTTCATCTAATGGAAATTCTTTAAATAAAAAACAAATCGATAAATTAAATACTTCCCATAAAATACAAGAAGATTAAAATCACTCACAAAATCAAGATTTAAAAATTACTATGCCTATTTTAAAAACCAGAAATTAATGAATTAAAAATAAAATATAAAATATTAAAAGACAAGACTTTAGTAGAAATAGATGATAAAATAGAAGAGATTTCAAATCAAAATTCTCAAATAAATACTTTAATTACATCTCAAAAATATTATATTTTTGCAACACTTGTAATAAATAAACAGTATAAATTCCAATCATTAGTAATGGGAGATTCAGGTACAGATTTAAATTGTATTAGAGGAATGATTAATACCTTCAAAATATTTTTTAAAAAATCAAGTTATATTACATGCTGGACAACGCACAAAAATACATGTAAATTATAAATTATCAAATGTATGCATATTTTCTGAGGGAAATAATTATGTTTGTTGTCCATTTGTTTTAACCAAAACAATAAATCAACATGTAATATTCGGAACTCGTTTCCTAAATTTCATGCATCCATATAAATGTGATTGCAAAAAATTATTAAAAAAGGATTCTGAACTATCATTTAAATTTTAAATTCTCCAAAAACTAGAGATCTTTGTTCTTTAGATTTATGATCTTTGCAAGAAAATATGAAATTGAAAAATAATCAAATTAATTTTCTTTCACAATAAATCTTATCTTTAAAAATTGATGAACAATTAAAATATCCAAAATTTAAAAAAAAATTAAAAATATTACAAAAGAAATTATTACAAAAATATATAGTGAATTGCCAAATGCTTTTTGGGAAAGAAAACAACATATTGTTGAATTACTATATGAAACGGATTTTGATGAACAAAAAATACCAACAAAAGCAAGCCAATCTCAAATGAATAAAGAAATGATTGAATATTGTAAAAAAGAAATTGATGATTTATTAAAAAAAGAAAAAAAATTAGAAAACGTTATTTTCCATGGAGTTGTTCTGCATTTTATGTTAACAAAAATTCAGAAATTGAAGGAGGTGTTTCAAGATTAGTTATTAATTACAAACCTTTAAATACAACTTTACAATGGATTAGATATCTTATTCCAAATAAAAATAATTTATTAAATAGAACTTTTGGAGCAATGATATATTCTAAATTTGATTTAAAATCTGAATTTTGGCAAATATAAATTGCTAAAAAGGATAAATACAAGACTGCATTTACCGTTCCATTTAGTCATTATGAATGGAATGTAATGCCATTTGGTTTTAAAAATACTCCTGCTAAATATCAACACATAATGAATGATATTTTTTCGCCATATTCTTTTATAATTGTCTATATTGATGACATCTTAATCTTTTCACAAAATACTAAACAACATTTTAAACAGTTAAATGCTTTTATTAAAATTGTAGTTAAAAATGGTTTAGTTGTTTCTTCCAAAAAATTGAAATTATTTCAATCTAAAATTAGATTTCTAGGCTATGAATTAGAACATGGTCAAATTACTCCAATTTCTAGAAGTATTGAATTTACAAATAAATTTCTTGGTGAATTAAAGGATAAAAAACAATTGCAAATATTTTTAGGAAGACTAAACTATATTGGTGAATACTACAAAAATTTGGCTATTGATAGTAAACATTTATATGATAGGTTGAAGAAAAATCCTCCTGCATGGTCTGAAATTCATACTAATGTAGTAAAATTAATTAAACAAAAGGTTAAATTTTTGCCATGCTTAAGTCTAGTAAATCCTGAGTGGTTTAAAATTGTAGAGACTGATGCTTCTGATATTTGTTATGCAAGAATCTTAAAGCAAAAGAACACATAAACCAATAAAGAAGAATTATTTAAATATTCTTCTAGAACATGAAAAAATGCTTAATTAAATTATTCAACAATTAAGAAAGAAATTCTTAGTATAGTTTTTTGTACTTCAAAGTTTCAAGATGATTTATTGAATTAGGAATTTCTCCTTAGAGTAGATTGTAGTACTGCAAAATAAGTGTTACAAAAATATGTTAAAAATATTGCTTTTAAACAGATATTTGCTAGATGGCAAGCTATTGTATCTATTTTTTATTTTAAAATTGAATCTATAAAAGGTGAATCTAATTCTTTGCCTGATTTTTTCACTCGTGAATTTTTACTAGGATAAAATTTTGCAGGACATGGAAGAGCATGAGCAAATGGAGAAAATTCTAAATTACAATGGTTAAAAATTATGTTGAAAATCAAGCTACAATTGAAAAAGTTAGAAGAATTCATGTGTTAAAAGATAGGGTTAGACCACATCCTGAAATTCCAAATTCCTATATGGTAGAAGATATAAATATTTTATCGATAAAACATCAAGAATTTCTTCGTCAAATAACTTATTATAATTTATTAATTTCATATTTTTCTCATAAGTCAAGAAGAAACCCAAAATTAAATGAAGCTGTATAGTATCATCTTGAAAATTTTGGAAAAGAAATTACTATTATCATTTAAAATTTCTTTATTTTTGCAGGAAATGTAGGGAAGTGGTGGAAGAGGTCATAGACCTCAAATGAATTATGGCTATACCTTAAATCAGGTTAGCCAATGTAATACCCAATACCCTCAATTATAATGATCATCTCAAATGAGAGGTCAGTCTTCTTCTAGTCAATCTAGTTCAAAAAAATACTTCTCTTGTTCCAATTGGTTTCAAGCCCTCAGCAAAAAATATTCTTCTTGATGAGTCCTTAAATCAAGATTATGATTACATAAAAAAATGGGATGAAACTACATGTCATTTTTGTTTCAAAATCATATCTTAAATTAGATCCATTTGAAGTAGTCAAAAAATATTTCAACAATCCATCCAGTTCCTAATTTGGTATAAGAGGCCCTTTACCAATGAAAACTCACCATACTTATGTCGACTTTGTAAATTTTACAAAAATTACTGATATAAATGAAAGACCCAGATCCAGTAGACATCAAAATTGGTATCCCACTACGGAAGACAATGAAATAGTCCTCTCTCAAATGTACATCCACAAAATTCCAACATTCTCAGAATGAAATTCTTCAACTGTCAATTTCATTTCTAGATATAATAAGTTTCAATATGAATTTACTTATTTTGATATGATAGACAATTTTTATAATGCCCTTTTATATCAAAATTCATTATTCAAACATACTTAATGGATTCGAATTGATGACACTAATTTTAACAAAGAAAATTTAGGGTGTTTTTTAAATTGGTTAAAAAATTATGGATCTAAGGAAGAAACGTTTCTACCCAAAAAGTTAAAAAAAAACTTTTTGAATATTTCAAAAATATATATTCCACAAAATCCCCACAAATTTCAAAATATCGATTTTTGTAATTTTTAATAAAATTCTAAATTCCTTGGTTATCTGTTTGAAAAAATGAATTAAGATATGTTGAAGACATACCACCACTCAGAAGAGTGTAATATGTCAAATGGTGGCCAAAAAGTTAGATGGATTATGATTCAATGAAGAAGACTTTAATAGAAGAAAATTCTCTTTTTACTAAAGAAACATTGTCCCATGATATTAATGCTTCTCTAATCCTTTCTTCAAAAAATGATTTGACAAAGAAGATAAAAAATAATTAGTTGACAGTTTATAGAAAGAAATAAATTCTACGTCTATTACCAAGAAGGAGAAAAAAGAAAAAATTAAGAAGGAAAAAATTGAGAAAATTGAAAAAGAAAAACTGAGAAGGGAAAAAGAAAAAAATTTGAAAAAGAAAAAACTAAGAAGGAAAAATAAAATGAGAAAAGAAAGAATTAAAATAAAGAGAGAAAATCCTCTATTTCAAAATTTTCTTTTGAAAAATATCTAATCAAATTTACAGATTTATAAACATCAACAGAAGAAGATTTGGAAATCTCCTCAAATGAAAATCCAAAAACTGATTCTGATGACAATCAACCAAAAATGTCAGAAAATGAGAAAATTGAATTTGAACAATTAATACATAATTTATGTAAAAATAAAGAATATGTATTAAAATTGTTATATTCAAGTTCAGATAAATCTCGAGCAATTTCTCCAAGATCGACTCAAAACAAATCTTCGTCAAATGAATATGAGGAAATACATTCTAGAAAGAATGCAAGGAAGAAAAGATCAAAGAAATAAGACATAAATTATAAAATTTTCATTATGACAAAGTAAAGAAAAATTCCAAAAATCAAAAGAAGATAACTACAAGTGGAACGTATGATATCATCAAAGATAAGTGGAAGACATCACATCATGTCTCCAAGTGGAAAACTTTACATTTTGTCTTTTGGAATTATGTCTTGTACTTTATGAAATTCATTAGTTGTAAAGTTCTATAAATAGAACTCAAAATGGGTTAGAAAGCACCTTCACATTTTTAGCTCTCATTTTGAACCTTTCATTGTAATGCTCTCTTTGTAATAAAGTTATTCTTATGCAATAGAATTTTCTTGGTTTCAAAACTTTATCTTCTCCCTCTAAGCAAACTTTCATCATTCTTTATTCTATAAGTTTTTATATGTTTACAGGTTGAAGTTAAAGAGATTTCTCTCTTTAATTTTATGTTCATACCTTTGGAGTTAATACAAGTTGTTAATGATTGAAGAAAATAAATAGTAAGTCCCTTCTTATTTATTTTATTTTATGTTTAATTTAATCCTGGTGTATTTTGGCTTTAAAAATTGATGAACAATTAAAAAAAATCTAAAACTACAAAATCGAATGAAAAATATCACATAGGAAATTATTACAAAAAAATTGTAATGAATTACCAAATGCTTTTTGGGAAAGAAAACGACATATTGTTGAATTACCATATGAAAATGATTTTGATGAACAAAAATTTTTTGTTATAATTTCTTGTGTGATATTTTTAATTTGATTTTGTAGTTTTGGAGATTTTAACTGTTCATCAATTTTTAAAGATAAAATTTCATGTGAAAGAAAATTAATTTGATTATCTTTTAATTTAATTTTCAAAATACACCAGGATTAAATTAAACATAAAATAAAATAAATAAGAAGGGACTTAATACTTATTTTTTTTTAATAATTAACAACTTGAATTAACTCCAAAGCTATGACATAAAATTAAAGAGAGAAATCTCTTTAACTTCAAACTGTAAATATATAAAAACTTAAAGAAGAAAGAAGGAAGAAAGTTTTCTTAGAGAGAGAAGAGAAAAATTTGAAACAAAGAAAATTCTATTGCATAAGAATAACTTGATTACAAAGAGAGCGCTACAATGAAAGGTTCAAAATGAGAGCTGAAAAATTGAAAGTACCTTCTAACCCATTTTGGGTTCTATTTATAAAACTTTACAACCAATGAATTTCATAAAGTAAAAGACATAATTCCAAAAGACAAGATGTAAAATTTTTCATTTGGAGACATGATGTGATGTCTTCCACTTATCTTTGATGATATGATGCCTTTCACTTGTGATTGTCTTCTTTTGAATTTTGGAAATTTTCCTTACTTTGGCATAATCAAAAGTTTATAATTTATGTCAAATCTGGCATACATTATTTCTTTCATTTTTTCTTCCTTGCAGTCTATCTGGAATGTATTTCCTCAAATTTATCTGACGAAGATTTTCTTTGAGTCGATCTTGGAGAAATAGTTCGGAATTTATTTGAACTTGAATCTAACAATTTTAATATATATTCTTTATACCAAAAGTAGAACAGGATCGAAGAGAGAGAGAGCAAAGGGAAAACAGAGTGAATAAAAGTAGTTATTTTATTCAATGATGAATACATGTACAATATTTTGAATTTATAGAGAAAGAAAACAAGTCTATTACATCATATTATAATTTTATTTGAAATCCGGAATCTTTTTGAATGTGCTTGTCAATTTGTTGTCCCATCTTGGGTTCATCTTTCTTGGATCCATCCTCCTTGAATGCTTTCTTCACGTGCTTGGTATTGAATATGAATCCTTCTTTATCTTTATGTCATATCATGCTTTAGATTCTTTGAATAATTTAGCTTTCATCCCATTTTGCTTTATTGCCTCTGTCCTTATCTTAAAATAATTCTGCTTTGTCTTCTTGTCGTAATAATTCCACCATTGTTGAATATTGTGATCATTTCCTTGCTGTCCTGATTGAATGGTATCTTCATAGCTGTCTTGGCTTTTGTAATGAACTTGAGGATTGGTTATACCTATTTCTCGCTTAATCAATAATGTCGAAATATTTTGAGCTGCTTCTGATTTTTGCATTTCTTTTATTTTGTCTGAGAAAATCTGAAAAATTTGACAATTAGTAACCTTTTTCCCCCTTTTTTTTTTAATTCTATGTCATATGGATCCTGAGCTAGAGGGCCTCCATAGAAATCATCTTCTTGAATTGGGCTTTGACTGGAGTTTACCGAAAGTTTGGTTTCTTGTGGAATTTGTTTTTCTTTTGTATTTTTGAATGCCATATACATTTGGAAAAATTCTTCCATGTCGGACTTTGAATGAGAACTCTGTGGAATATCTGGGTTTTGAATTTGAATTGGTTGAGGTTGAGGGGTTTT
Source organism: Ophiorrhiza pumila (assembly GCA_016586305.1). Lineage (NCBI taxonomy): Eukaryota > Viridiplantae > Streptophyta > Magnoliopsida > Gentianales > Rubiaceae > Ophiorrhiza > Ophiorrhiza pumila. The sequence continues at coordinate 20,747,166 of BLIW01000006.1, forward strand.
AGGAATAAAATTTGGATTTTGTTGTGAAGTTGGGCTTGAAACTTGACTGTGAAAATTAATATATGGTCGTCTTCCTGTTTGAATAAGAGTTTCTACAGCCTGGGAACAACAGGCTTCTTGTTTGTATTGATCCCACCATTTGATATTGAATTGTCTGATTAAGGACAATGGCTTTGGCTTGGGTCTAAATTGTTTAAGTTGAAACTGCCAACACCATATCCATGGAACTTTAAGTTCTGAATGCCATTGAATTACTTTCATGTAATTTTGCATATCCTTTTCTCGAATATATTTTTGTAATCCTTCTTTTGCTTTTGGTGGTAAAATAGTTTCTTCTGGGCCATGAGTATTCCACCAATCATAAAACCATAATGGATAATTTATGTCAACATCTTTATGAAATTGAAAGAACCATGAATGGTCAAATGGTCTAAAATAAAATGTTCTAATCCATGCATTTTTATAGTCTTCATAATTATACTTTGGGGGTAAATATTGAATAGAAAATGGTTTCAGAGTATAGTAATCTCCAAAAGATTTATAATCAAGAACTTTCTTAATAACACATTTTGAATGATTAACTTGACCAAAATCATTTTTAATATGAGTAATATATGGTGATCCTGAATCAACTAATATAAACTCATAAAAAGTACGACTTTTGTTTAATTCATCTGAAAACCAATAAAAGTTTGAATTAAAATATTTAGTGTAATAATCTCTTAATACAGAGATAGTAGGAATATCTTTGAATGATGTTAAGATTAAATGTTCTACTTCTGATTTTGGAATGTAAGGAGATTTTTGATTTGTAGAAGTAGAGGAATTTCCAGATTGAGTAGGATAAGGTGTTAAAGCCCTTGGAATGCTTTCTGCTGGTATTAATGAAGTACTGGCTTTTGCTTGTATTTTACTAGAAGGAGTATTTAAAACTTGAATATATGGTAATGCAGGAAATTCTTCAAGTGGAATGAATTTATTTGAAATTTGAATTGGGGTAGTTTCGGTTTTTGGAATTACTACCTTTGCATAATCTTCTACACTTTGCATCTTTGAATTGTTGAATGATGAAGCTGGCTTCTTAGACATTATGAATCCTTCCTGTAAGAAATTCACGGGTTAAAAAATCAGGTAATGAATTTTCTGAACCTTTAATATACTCTATATCAAATTCAAATACTGAAAGTATTCCTTGCCATCTAGCAAAGATTTGTTTTGAAACTAGATTTTGAATATCTTTTTGAAGTACATCTTTTGCTGATTTACAATCTATTTTTAATAAGAATTTTTTATTATATAAATCATCTTGAAATTTTGAGATACAAAGGACTACTGCTAAAATTTCTTTTTTAATTGTTGAATAATTCTTTTGAGCTGCCGTCCGTACTTTTGATGTATATTTTACTAATAGGATTTTATTATCTATTTTTTGTTTTAGGATACCACCATACCCTATATCAGATGCATCTGTTTCAACTATCATCAACGCATCTGGATTTGGAATACCTAAACAAGGTAATGATTTAATTTTTTTCTTTAGCTTCTTTCACTATTTTAGTATGCTTATCAATCCATGGTGGAGGATTATTTTGTAATCTTTCATACAGTGGTGCACATAATATTCGTAATTTAGGAAAGAAATCTGCTACATAATTTAAACATCCTAAAAATCTTTGTAATTGATTTTTATCTTTTATTTCATCTGGAAATTTACTACCAAATTCAAGCGCTCTATTAATAGGTCTAATGGTTCCTTTATTAATATCATGTCCTAAAAATCTGATTTGAGTTTGAAATAATTTCATTTTTTGTTCTGATATTACTAATCCATTTTGTACTACTTGTTTAAAAAATATATTTAGATGTCTAAAATGATCATCTAATGTTCTAGAATATATTAATATATCATCTATATAGACTATCATGAATGTATATGCAGAAAATATGTCATTCATTATATTTTGAAATTCTGATGGTGCATTTTTTAATCCAAATGGCATTACATTCCATTCATAATGTCCGAAAGGTACCGTAAATGCTGTTTTGTACTTATCTTTCTCATCTATTTGAATTTGCCAATATCCTGATTTGAGATCAAATTTTGAATATACTTTTGCATTAAATAGTCTATTTAATAAATCGTTTTTGTTAGGTATAGGATATCTTATCCATTTTAATACTTTGTTTAATGGTTTATAATTTATTACTAATCTTGGAACTCCTCTTTCTTTTTCTGCTTGATTATTGACATAAAATGCTGAACAACTCCATGGAGATTTTGAAGGTCGAATTAATTTTTTATCTAATAATGATTTTATTTCTATCCTACAATGTGCTAGTAATTCAGAATTCATTTGAATTGGCCTAGCCTTAGTTGGAATATTTCTTTCATTAAGATCTTCTTCATATGGTAATTGAATTATATGGTTTTCTTGACCAAAATGCAGATGGATGATCCGCACATATTGTTTCTTTGAACTTCTTTTCTAGCTGTATAATTTTATGTTTTATATCCTCTTTATTTAATTGAAATTCTATTTGTTGATATGTAATTTCTTGCTTTATATAATTTATTTGATTTTCTTTTTGTTTAACTTGATAAAATATACTATTATTTTGTAATAAATTTAACTCTCTTTGCCTTACTGGGGTAATAAATTGAAATAATATTTTATTGCCCATTATGTTTACTTGTAAACCTTATGTTGTCTTTTTGAATGGGGTAATTTGATATAGAAATGGGTTTCCTAAAATAACATCTTGAGTTAAATCTTCTACTATAATAAATGTATGCTTAAAACAATAATTATTATTACATATAAATCCATTTTTTAATTTATATTTAACTTTTAATGGATTTCCATTTGCTGTTTGTAATTTATGATTTGTTTTGGAACAATATTTAATTGGTATAATTCCATCCTTAATACAACTTTGATCTGCTCCACTATCTACCATGGCTATACAGTTTGTATGATAGTCTTGAATTCTTATAGTGACAAATACATGTCATTTTTCTATATTAATTTTTTCAATTATATTTAAATATTCTTCCTCATTTGTTTCTCCTGGAATTTGAATTCCTTTACTACTTTCTGGGATATCTTCTTTTTGATTTTGTTCATTTAGACTTATTTTAGCTTGGAATTCTAATTCACTTAGTTGCAGAGTTTTAATATCATTTTTAATTTCTCTTATTTCTAATTTTAATTCTTGAATTTGTTGTTGTATTAAATTTGTATTAGAATTAGAAACTATTCCTTGAGGTTTTTGTTATGAGTATTTGTTATATAATTTTGTAATATTAAATGGTTCTAGAAATTCAGGTTTTTATCTTCTCTTAATATTAAATCTTTTAATCTTATTAAATATTGTCTTTGTTCTTCATGGTTTTCTATTTTACTAATGAGTTCAAATAATAAATCTTTATTAGTTTTTTCATCTGATATCATATTAATACAACGACATGGTGAAGATTTATCTGAATATTCTTCTTCGCTATCCGAATAAATTTCATTAATGTTTTCATCACTTTTTTCTGTGTCAATATTAATCATAATTTTCATTATTTTTAATCGTAACTCTTTATCTTCCTCTTTATCAAAAATTTCATTTATTCTTTTTTGAGTTTTACAATTTGTTGCTATATGGCCTGGTTTACCACATTTATAACAGATTAATTTCTTCTTTCTATATTTCTTTTTCTTAAAATCTCTTGTTTGATTTTGATTATTAGAATTTTGTTGATATTTTTTACTTCTTCTTTTGTATGGTTTGTATGGATATGTAATTCTTTTAATATTTCTATAAGGGGCTTTTATTCCTGTTATTCCGAATGCATCACAAAACGAACCTATTTCATTTCTTTCTGAACCATATTTTGATTGTAATTTTAATTCTTGACAAAGTTTTAAACCTTCTGATTTAATAAATGATATTAATTGACCATAACTCCAATCATAAAAATTAATATCTTCTTTTCCAGTTGATATTTTTATAGCATTAAATATTCTATATGAAAACAAGGTAGGTAATCCTGAAATGAATTTTTCTTTCCAAAATGGTTGATTACAATCATCTCTTTTAAATACATAAGTTAAAAACATATCCTTATACCATCTAAAATCTGTTAATGTTGGACATCTTAAATTAGTTAGAAATATTTGAGAACTTTTTGATTCATGAGATGGATTTCCTATAAAATGATGAGCTAAAGCATATATTAAATATTCTGGTGCATCTGATGTTTTAATTTTCTTTGGATTTCCTTGAGCATCTCTTACTATATTTCCATGAACATCTATTTCGTCTTCTTCAGTTGTGTGATCTAATACTTCATTTCGTTGATCTTTTGTTACTATATTATCCCACCAATTTTTTAATTGTCCTGAAAATCCTGCAGTAAAGGCTACAGCTATGTCCTTGGGTTTATACCCTTCTTGTCTATAAGCTACTCTGGCCATTCCCATTTCTTGTAATAATCTTAAAATTTCATATTCTGACTTACCATCTATATTCCATTCATATACTGCTCGACCATCATATTGACTAGATGTAAATTTTGCTCTTTCTTCTATTTGTAAATCTGGAGGTGTTAGTTTTGGATAATAATTTTTTCGTTGATACGGTGCATAGGAATTTGTGTTTCTGTAATTATAATTTTTTTTCTATATTGTTTTCTGATTCTATTTATATGATCATCTTGTAATTCATCTTCAATTTCTTCTATTATATCTTTAATTTCACTTGAATCACTACTGCTGCTATCATCTGTTTGTATTGAATTGTTTTGTTCAATATTTTGTATATTATCTGTAGATTCTGTATTTTGACTAGTACTAGGTTTTGTTTCTTGTAACTTTTTTAATATTTTATTTAATGTATCATTATCTCGTTGCGGGAGTTGAATGTCGTTTACTTGAAAATGAGGTTTAGATATTTCATTTGGAAAATTTATATCTTTATTTTTAAATGGATTATTTATAAGATTTGTTGAAATATTTAATTTTTCTTTTTTAATAGGGTTTTGAATAATAGTATTATTTTCTTTAGGTATACCATCTATTTTTGTTGAGACTACGTCTAATTGATGTGCTACTGTTGATAATATTTGATTTGAATAATTTAATTGTTGATTAACTTTTTTAATATCTTCTATTTCAATTGGACCTTTATCTGTTTGAGCTTCTCTTGCTACTATTTCTCCTTTAGGTGTATTAATTACTATATTTAATAGAGGTGGATGTACCGAAGTAAGTACCTCTCCTCCTACTAAATTCCATTTTTTATATAAAGACGTTTGGACATTTATTGATGGGGTTGAATATACATCTGTAATATTTTCTTTTTGAGTGATGAATTCTAGCCAAGAAAAGAATGGATAATTAAATTTTCTTTTATGTAATTCCTGTTTCCATTGATTCTTAAGAGTTTCTTGAAATGTTTTATCTAAAGAGTTATACCATTTTCTTTTTTCATTATTATTTTCATCATTAAATAATTCTTCTAAATAACTAAATTTAGGTTTAAATTCTTCAATAATAACATGAATAGATTCGAGTTTCATTTCTGAATAAGATGGTGAATTTCTTAATGAGTTAGTAGTAATTATCTCTGGTAATGGTGATTTATAATGAATTCTCTGGCTTCCTGATATAGGTACTGAATAGATTTCTGGATTATTTTCTAAATTTGTATGCTGACTAAAAGTTCTTCTTAAATTAGGAATTTCTGATACTGAATGCCTTGATTCTATTAAATAATCAGTTCGAATAGACTTATTTGCTCCATATTTATTAAATTTAATATCATTAAATTGAATTAAAATACTACCATCTTCTTGTTTAACTATGCTAGAAGCACTTGTTTGTTGTATACTTCTTGATTGATGTTGTGGAATGATTGTAAAAGTTTTTGGAATAGTGATTTCATTCCATTTTAATAGTTTTGGGGTAATAACGGATGATTTTAATGAATCTTCTTCGAATATTACAGTTTCATCCTTATTTGTTTGCTCTAATTTTAATTTGGTGTCAATTAAAGTTTTCATTAATTTAAAACGTACTTTAAATAATATAGCAAAACTTCTACTATGTTTAACAATTTTATTCTGATCTGTATTATTTAATACAACAATTAGAGTGCATTTAAGGTACCGTAAATGCTGTTTTGTATTAATTTTGAAATTCAATTTTCTCATTTTCTAACATTGTTGGCTGATTGTCATCAGAATCAGTTTTTGGATTTTTCATCTGAGGAGATTTTCAAATTTTCTTCTGTTAATATTTCTACATCTATAAATTTATTCAAATATTTTTCAAAAAAATTTTTGAAATGGAGGTTTTTATCTCTTTATTTTTATTCTGTCTTTTCTCATTTTATTTTTTTTTCAGTTTTTTCTTTTTCAAAATTTTCAAAATTTTCCTTCTGAGCTTTTTCTTTTTCAATTTTCTCAATTTTTTCCTTTTCAATTTTTTAATTTTTCTCCTTCTTGGAATAGACACAAAATTTATTTCTTTCTGTAACCTATCAATTAATTATTTTTTCTCTTCATTTGTCAAATCCTTTTTTGAAGAAAGGATTAGAGAAGCATTAATCTCTGGGACAATTTTTCTTTAGTAAAAAGAGAATTTTCTTCAACTAAATTCTTCTTTATTGAATCATAGTCCATCTGACATTTTGGCTGCCATTTGACATATTGCACTCTTCTGAGTTGTAGTATGTCTTCAGCATATCCTAATTCATATTTCCAAGCAGATAACCAAGGAATCTCGAATTTTATTAAAAAGTGCAAAAATGGATATTTTGAAATTTGTGGTTATTTTGTGGAATACATATTTTTGAAATGTTCAAAAAGTTCTTTAAACTTTTCAGGTAGAAGTGTTTCTTCCTTAGGTCCATAAGTTTTGAACCAATTTAGAAACCACCCTGGGATTTCCTTGTTAACATTGGTGTCATCAATACGAACCACCAAGTATGTTTGAGTAATGAATTTTGATATAAAAGGACATTGTGAAAATTGTCCATCATATCAAAATAAGTAAATTCATATTGAAACTTATTATATATAGAAAATAAAATTGACATTTGAAGAATACCATTATGAGAATGTTGGAATTTTGTGGATGTACATTTAAGATAGGGCTATTTCATTGTCTTCAGTAGTGGGTTACCAATTTTGATGTCTACTGGATAAGAGTCTGTCATTTATATTGGCAATTTTTTTAAAATTTAAAAAGTCGGGATAAGTGTAGCGAGTTTTCATTGGTAAAGGACTTCTTATACAAAATTGGGAATTGGATGGATTGTTGAATTTTTTTTGGCTACTTCAAATGGGTCTAATTTAAGGTTTGATTCTGAAACAAAAATAACATGTTGGTTTATCCCATTTTTTATGTAATCATGGTCCTGATTTAAGGACTCATCAAGAAAAATATTTTTTGCCGAGGGCTTGAAGTCAATTGGAACAAGAAAAGGATTTTTTAAACTGGATTGATTAGAAGAATACTGACCTCTAATTTGAGATGACTAGTATAATGGAGGGCATTGGGTATTAAATTGGCTAACCTGATTTAAGGTACATCCATAATCCATTTGAGGTCTATGACCTCTTCCACCCCTTCCCTGCTTTTCCTACAAAAATTAATAAAGAAATTTTAAATGATAATAGTAATTTCTTTTCAAAAATCTTCAAGATGATACCATACAGTTTCATTTAAATTTGGACTTCTTCTTGACTTATGAGAAAAATATGAAATTAATAAATTATAATAAGTTATTTGATGAAGAAATGCTTAATGTTTTATTGATAAAACATTTTTATCTTCTACTATATAGGAATTTGGAATTTTAGGATGTGGTTTAACTCTATCTTTTAACACATGAATTCTTCTAACTTTTTCAATTGTAGCTGGATTTTGAACATAATTTTTTAACCATTGTAATTTAGATTTTTCTTCCATATGCTAATGCTCTTCCGTGTCCTGTAAAATTTTATCCTTATAATAATTCAAGAGTGAAAAAATCAGGCAAATAATTAGATTCAACTTTTATATATTCAATTTTAAAACAAAAAATAGATAAAATAGCTTGCCATCTAGCAAATATATGTTTGGAAGCAATATTTTTAACATCTTTTTGTAACATTTCTTTTGCAGCACTACAATCTACTCTAAGGAGAAATTCCTGATTCAACAAATCATCTTGAAACTTTGAAATACAAAGAACTATACTAAGACTTTCTTTCTTAATTGTGGAATAATTTAATTGAGCATTTTTCTATGTTCCAGGAGATTATCTAACTAATTCTTCTTTATTGGTTTGTGGGTTCTTTTGCTTTAAGATTCCTTCATAACCAATATCAGAAGCATTAGTCTCTACAATTTTAAACAACTTAGAATTTACTAGACTTAAACATGGCAAAAATTTCACATTTTGTTTAATTATTTTTACTGCATTTGTATGAATTCTAGACCATGCAATAGGATCTTTCTTCAACCTATCATATAAAGGTTTACTATCAATAGCCAAATTTTGTAGTATTCACCAATATAGTTTAGACTTCCTACAAATTTTTGCAATTGTTTTTTATCCTTTAATACATCAGGAAATTTCTTTCCAAATTCAATACTTCTAGAAGTTGGAGTAATTTGACCATGTTCTAATTCATAGTCTAGAAATCTAATTTTAGATTGAAATAATTTTAATTTTTTGGCAGAAACAACTAAAACCATTTTTAACAACAATATTAAGTGTTTAAAATGTTGTTCAATATTTTGTGAAAAGATTAAGATGTCCTCACTATAGACAATTATAAAAGAATTTGGTGAAAAAATATCATTCATTATATGTTAAAATTCAGAAGGAGCATTTTTAAGACTAAATGCCATTACATTCCTTTCATAATGACCAAATGGAATGGTAAATGCAGTATTGTATTTATCCTTTTCAGCAATTTGTATTTGCTAAAATCCAAATTTAAATCAAATTTAGAATATATCATTGCAGCAAAAGTTCTATTTAATAAATTTTTTATTTGCAATAGGATATCTAATCCATTGTAAAACTGTATTTAAGGGTTTAGAATTAATAACAGATTTTAGAACACCTTTTTCAATTTTGCAGTTTTTGTTAATATAATATGCAAAACAACTCCATGGAGAATAACATTTTCTAATTATTTTCTTTTTTAATAAATCATCAATTTATTTTTTTATAATATTCAAGGATTTTTTTATTCATTTGAGATGGTCTTGCTTTTGTTGGTATTTTTTATTCATCAAAATCCTTTTCATATAGTAATTCAACAATATGTTGTTTTCTTTCCCAAAAAGCATTTGGTGATTCACTACAAATTTTTTTAATAATTTCCTTTGTAATATTTTTAATTTGATTTTGTTGTTTTGGAGATTTTAATTGTTCATCAATTTTTAAAGATAAAATTTCTTATGAAAGAAAATTAATTTGATTATCTTTTAATTAAATATTTTGCTTAGTTTGTCAAATTTTGTACATCTAATTAATTGTTTATCTTCAATTAAAGAAGAAGAATAAGTACTAGAATTATTTATGAAATGCATAACTAAAATAGCAAATCAAGAGAGTTTCGGGTAGGATTACTAAATGTTTTTATAAATTGCATAGCTTAGTTCATTCCATATGGAATCACGTATTGAATAATTCAGATTTTCTCAATACTTGATAACTTATTGTGCTAATGATACTTGCAAACATTAGGTTATATGTCAATCTTTTGACCATTAAAAAGATAGAACATGTCTCATTTTTATTATGATGCTGATCTTGCTCGACTGTTGATAAGTCGGTCTTGTACCGACTTAATTGCTCTACTTTCTTAGTCTTTTGCATGAAATTACAAGATGAATGATGATTGATATACGTTTTGTATGCATATATGCTTAGAATCTGGAAATTGAGTAGATTGGTGAAGTGTTGAGAAAATAGCTTGTAAAAGTGTATATTTTCACTTGAATGAGAGTCAAGCACACACTCAACCATTTTGGAGTCCAAACATCAAGCATCACATAAAAGTCCTAACACACAACACACACACACACAAAACATGCATCACACACACACATATGGCGGGTGCACTAATGCACCTGCCACTCACGCTGGCGCCAGCCACTCACACACACGGCGGGCGCCATACACTCACATACTTGCACGCGGCGGGCGCCTACACCACACTCACATTTTTTCACTTGCATTTTTTTCCATGCATTGCACTTATGTATTTTCTGTACATTTTTCATGCATACACGTTCACACACCAGCACTCACTTCATACACCGAATTTGGATTCCACACTCACACTAAGCACACATAGCAACGAGTGCGCACTAGCTTTAACTCACACAAGCAAGCCTTTGATACACCATTCATACAAGTACCAAATGTTTGTAGAATTGCATTGAAAATTCTTAGCTGTTAAGTTTTGTGCTGACCACGTGACCTCACTTTAGTATCTATCGATATTGTAGACACGTGGCGACCTCCCTGTAAAGGATGGAAACTTCCAGGAATTTTACGGAGCCAAGTCATCAAGAGAAAAGTACAAAAGGCAGAGAGGAGCACAAAGAAAAGAGGATCGGATCTGAGGGGAAGAAAATCAGAGAGAGGAAAACCCTAAGTGGAGATTACAGAGAGGAATCAGCACAACATAGCTTACATACAGAATTCACTCTTTGTAATTATGGGATATCAGCCGATCACCATGATCAGCTAGATTTCGGGTGTTGTCTCGAGGGTCAATTATATGTATCTCCAGCTTGTTTAAGACATTTGCGATAGAATTATCTGTGTTCATTCTTGATTGATGTTCTTTACATGTTGTATCTCAATGTGTTTGCGTAAATTCCTTTAAATCCACATTTGGTCTACTGTACCCACTGAGATCTATGTTGATCTACCAAAGGCAATTGGATCTACATGAATTGAATTGAAAATCAAACTCCTGTGAGTCTCAAGATCAGTTACCATTGTGATTTTACTTGTGCGGTACCCACTGACAATTAGAATCAATTCTATAAAAATGGCTTGAGTTTATCTGTATAGAATAGTCTGAATGCTTGCCTCATTTAGCTGCCCTACCAAGGGAGGTAACTGGGAATAGAACTAGGATTGTTTTGTAAGGTAGAGATCTGGGATCTTAATTCGTGCCAAGGACTTGCCCTACCAAGGGAAGTCCATGACACTAGCAGTCTACTCTCCTCACACGAGCACACACAAGTCAAGGATTATAAGCTAAGATCCATGTTAATTGCACCCCTCAAGACAACACAATTCCTTTTTATTGATTTAATTTCCTGTTAGACCTTCGATCCTTTCATTTTTTATAGTCCTATCATTTTATTGTTTCATTCTATCATTGATCAAAACTGTGACACATCCCTCTCCCTGTGGATACGATCCCTTCACCACTACTACATTCTTAGAGGTTTGGGTAAAATTGGCTAGGTACACGATAAGCCTTGTCAATTTTTGGAGCCGCTGCAGGGGAGAGGCAGAATGTCAGAGAGTTGTTTTGTGATAGTTTCTATTTTAATTGTTACTTTATTTATCTTTGAAATTATTAATTTGTGAGTTTCGAATTTGTGCGTTTTGTTGGAATCATTGTGATTCATTTCGTTGTTTTGGGTTTTTAGTTCTATTGATCTCTTGTGCTAGTGTTGTTTTGATCTTTGTAGAAATCTCTTTGTAGAAATCTCAGTTTATGCAAACAGGGGCACGACTTCGTGGAGAAGACCCGGAGTTTGAACTTGATCTGGAATTGCAAAGAACTCTGAGACAGAGGAGGAGAGCTATAGAGATGGCTGAACAAAATGAGGAGAGGCCCAGACCCCAACCCCCACGTTTTGGGGATCACTTTGCAGTAAATTTTGAAAGGAGGAACAATAGACAGGGGATAGATGTGGAAAGCTACCAGATACCGACCCAGATAGTGTCAATGATAACTCAAGGAAAGATTTTCCAAGGTCTGAGCAATGATGACCCGAACGAACACTTGGACTGGCTTTTGGGATTGTGCAATACTTTCAAACTGCAGAGAGTTACACCTGATGATGTGAGGAGGGTCTTGTTTCCACTCTCCCTCAAGGGAAAAGCAAAGCATCGGTTCAATTCAATAGGAGGGCCATCCATAGCTACTTTTGAGAAATTAGAAAGGAAATTTCTGGCTAAGTATTTCCCTCCGTCTAAACTGGAAAGGATGAGATTGGAGATCCAAAGCTTCCAGCAACAGGATGGTGAAACATTCAAAGAAGCATGGGACAGGTTTAACGAACTCAGACAGTGCCCAAACAATGATCTTGGGGAAGTGAGAGAGTTGAACACTTTCTTTAAAGGTTTATCTCCGGAATCTTCATTGATGGTAAAGGCTTGTGCCAACGGGGCTCTAAAGGACAAAAGCGTGCCATAGGTGAGAGAGCTTTTCGACTCAATTGCTGATGATGAATACTTGTTCCCAGAAGCCAGAAAAACCCCCGTGAGGAAACAGAGAAGAGTGTTGGATTTGGATGAAGAGACCTCATTGGAAGCTAAAATCGAAGCATTGACTAGACAAGTCCAGACTCTTAAGGCAGCCAAGACTACCCCAGTATTGATGTGTGGGTTATGCAAAGGGGAGCATCATACTGATGAGTGTGAGCTAACCTAAGAGTCAGTCCACTATGTGAACAACTACAATAACCGGCAGCAATACGGAGGGTACATGAATCAGACTGGTCAAGGAACATGTCAAGGCAATCAAGAGATACAGTACTACCAAGGTGGAGAGTCAAGTAATCGGGAACCAAGAAAGACCACAGAAGAAATGCTTCAGGTGATTTTGGAAAAAATGGAAATGTATGAGAAGATAACTTCAACACTGGAAACACAAGTGAAAAATGCGGAGGCCTCCATTAAAAACATAGACATGCAGATGGGCCAACTGGCCAAGGCAAGCCACCAAAAGCCTCAGGGCACCCTTCCTAGTGACACTGAGCCGAACCCAAAAGGAAAGGAAGTGTGCAATGCCATAACATTGAGGTGTGGTAAAGAGCTCAGTGGGGGCAAGAAGAAAGATGAGGAAGAAGCTTCTATGGAAGAAGTCATGGAAGAAGCTATTCTTGTGGAAGAGAAAATCCAGAAGGATAAGGAAGGAGATGTGAAGGCACAGAAGCCTAAGAAAAAGAGGGGACCTCAAAGCCCTTATAATTATCCGAAGTATGCACCACTCCCGCCTTTCCCCAAGAGAGCTCCTCCCCCAGCCAAGAAGGGAGCCCAATTTACAAGATTCTTGGACATGGTTAAAACTGTTAATGTGAATGCTCCACTTCTAGATCCTGTCATGGCTGTGCCTCGATACGCAAAGTTCTTAAAAGATTTGATCGCGAACAAGGAGCAAATTCTCGTTGTGAGGTGCCAATCCCACTCACAAAGGAGAGTCAGGCTTGGATGAATAATGAACTGCCTCTAAAGCTCAAAGACCCTGGGAGTTGCATAGTACCTTGCACAATTGGAGGGAGATTTTTTAACAAAGCATTGTGTGACCTTGGGGCAGGAATAAATCTCATGCCGCTGTCCATTGCTGAGAGTATAGGACTGGGAGAGAGGACCAAGCCCGTGGCTGTCTTGCTCCAATTGGCAGACAGATCTCTTATGCAACCAACTGGAATGGTGAAAGATGTCTTGGTCTCAGTAGACAAATTTGTGCTTCTGGTAGATTTCATAGTCCTGGATATGGAGAAAGACCCGGAAGACCCGGATGTCCCACTTATTTTTGGGAGACCATTCCTGGCGACTAGGGATGCACTTATCGGAGTGAAAGGGAAAACCATCACATTCAGAGTCAATGGTGAAGAAGTGGTGTTCAACGTGGACTATGCAATGAAGCACCCCCAGTCCATAGAGCAATGCTTTTTGGCAAATCTTGCGGAAGGTAACCTCCAATCACTTGGATCAGAGCATACATGTAAATTTCCTGTTGCATTACATGAGTTTTGTGAGGATGATATGTATGAAGAATTTGAGAATATGTTGACCGTTGAAGAGATTGACATTGTGCATGAAATTAAAAGTGTGGTTGAACAAACTGTGATAAATGCCTCTGTCGAAAAAATGAATGGTGACTGTGAATCTGATAAAAATTGTGAAAATGATTTGAAGGTGAGTGAAATGAATAATGTTCTTGAGAACTGTGAGAGAAATGGGCATAATGCAAAAATGAAGTTGGAGATTGAAATTGACAAAAATGATGAAAAGTTTAATTGTGTGAAAAGTTGTCAAATGCTTTTGTTGATACTGATGAAATTGTGGAAGTTGTGCCCACTGAGGTGAGGCTTGAAAACGTTGAGTGCATGAACGAAAAGCTTATGCCTTCAATTTTGAAGCCGCCTAAGTTAGAGATGAAGCCTTTGCCTCACTACTTGAAGTATGCATTTTTGGGAGAAGGTCAGACTTTACCAGTGGTTATATCGTCTAAATTGGAGGAGTGGCAAGAAGAGAAATTGTTGGAGGTTTTGAGAATGCATAAAGAGGCGATCGGATGGGCAATAGCTGATATCAAATGTATTAGCCCTAGTATTTGCATGCACAAGATATTGTTAGAAGAAGGGACTATTCCTACAAGAGAGAGGCAGAGGAGGCTGAACCCACAAATGATGGAGGTGGTAAATAAGGAGATCATCAACCTTTTAGACTTTGGAATGATATTTCCTATATCCGACAGTGAATGGGTTAGCCCAGTACAATGTGTACCAAAAAAGGGAGGAGTGACCGTTGTGACCAATGAAGCGAATGAGATGCTTGCTACCAGGATTATCAATGCTTGTAGGGTGTGCATGGATTATAGGAAATTGAACAAAACCACTAGGAAGGATCATTTCCCCTTGCCATTTCTTGAGCAACTGTTAGATATGATAGCCAGGGTTTCTATTCTATTGCTTCCTTGATGGGCACTCGGGCTATAACCAGATTGCCATCGATCTAAAGGACCAGGAGAAAACCACCTTCAAATGTACTTATACTTTTAAAAAGATGCCTTCCGGCCTCTGTAACGCCCCTGCCACCTTCCAATGATATATGACTGTGATTTTCCAGGATATGGTGGAAAACATCATTGAAATCTTTATGGATGACTTCTCCGTTTTCGGTATGACTTTTGAAGGTTGCTTGGAGAATTTATCACTTGTGCTAAAAAGGTGTGTGGAAGCCAATTTGGTCCTAAATTGGGAAAAGTGCCAGTTCATAGTTAACGAAGGTATTGTACTTGGGCACAAGATTTCAAAGGATGGCTTGGAAGTGGACAAGGCTAAAGTGGAAGTGATAGACAAGCTCCCCGCACCTACCAATGTGAAAGGAGTGCGGAGATTCATGGGGCATACCAGCTTTTACAGAAGGTTCATCAAAGACTTCTCAAAAATAGCAAAACCTCTATGTACGTTATTAGAAAAAGACACGCCATTCATGTTTGATGAAGAATGCAAGAAGGCGTTTGAACTCCTAAAAAAGAAGTTAGTTGAGGCACCAGTGATTGTTGTTCTAGTGTGGGGGGAACCTTTTGAAGTCATGTACGATGCTAGCGACTACGCTGTAGGGGCGGTATTGGGGCAGAAGAAGGGCAACATTTTTCATGCTATTTACTACGCCAGCAAGCTACTCAATAGGGCACAATTGAATTATACCACGACAGAGAAAGAGATGTTGGCTGTGGTCTTTGCCTTTGACAAGTTTAGGGCATATCTCTTGGGGTCCAAGGTGATAGTTCATACTGATCACGCAGCTCTTAAGTACCTCATGGCAAAGATGGAAGCAAAACCAAGACTCATCCGGTGGGTACTCTTACTACAAGAATTTGATGTTGAGATCAAGGATAGAAAATATTGTGAAAATGTGGTGGCGGACCACTTATCCAGACTCGAGTTGCGGGCACTGAGTGAGGAACAATTACAACTATGGATAAAAGAGAGTTTCCCTGATGAACAAATTTTCAAAGTCCAAACTCATGAATTGCCTTGGTACTCTGATATCGCCAATTATGTAGTAGCGGGATAGCTGCCACAACACTTCTCTAATGACCAAAAGAAAAGGCTCAAACATGATGCTCAACATTATTTCTAGGAGAATGGATGTCTGTATAAGAGATTTAGTAACCAGATTATCAGGAGGTGTATACCAGATGAAGAGAAGGAGGAAATCCTGAGTGCCTATCATGAGTCACCTTTTGGAGGGCACTTTGGAGGAACAAGAACTGGGTATAAGATTTTGCAAACTGGATTCTATTGGCCACACATATTTAAGGATGCAAAGCTCTAGGTGAGCCAGTGTGACAAATGCCAACGCGTGGGAAATATATCCAGCAGAGATGAGATGCCTCGCAACAATGTGTTGGAAGTGGACTTATTTGATGTCTGGGGTTTGGACTTTATGGGACATTTCCCACGATCTTGTGGGAATAAATACATACTGGTTGCTGTTGATTATGTGTCTAAGTGGGTAGAGGCTGCAGCTATGCCTCATAATGATTGTAAGAGTGTACTGAGATTTGTCAAGAAAAACATCTTTAACATGTTTGGAACTCCGAGAGCTATCATCATTGATGGGGGTAGTCATTTTTGTAATAAGATTTTCAACACCCTTTTAGCCAAGTATGGGTGCAACACAGAGTTTCTACTTCATATCACCCCCAAGCAAATAGACAAGCTGAAGTTTCCAACCGAGAGATCAAGAGGATACTGGAAAAGGTAGTAAACCCTGGAAGAAAAGATTGGACACTCAAATTGGATGATGCGCTTTGGGCTTACAGGATAGCCTATAAAACTCCAATTGGAACTTCACCATTTAGGCTTGTATTTGGGAAAGAATGTCATCTTCCAGTAGAGTTGGAGCACAAGGCTTATTGGGCAGTACAGAAGTTGAACATGGACCTAGATTTGGCTCAAGAGGCAAGGATGATGGTGCTAAATGAACTGGATGAGTTCAGATGGAATTCGTATATCAGTGCAAGTCTCTATAAGGAGAGAACAAAAAGGTGGCATAATGCCAAGATCAAGGTAAAGGAATTCGAAGTGGGACAACAATTGCTTGTATATGATTCCAGGCTGAGACTTTTTCCTAGCAAGCTGAAGTCCAGGTGGGTTGGACCTTTCATCATCACTAAGATCTTCCTTTATGGAACTCTCGACGTGAAAAATGGGACGTCTGGAGCCAGTTGGAAAGTCAATGGGCACAGAGTGAAAATTTTCAAATCATCCGCAGAAGACAAGGGACAAGCTCAGTTCATTAACATTCCCTCATCTTGATAGAAATTCTTCCATGTCTGGCTGAGGACAATAAACCAAGCGCTGTATTGGGAGGCAATCCAATAATTTCATTTTTCTGCCCTTGTTTTGTTTACCTTTCTGTTAATAATTTTGTTTTCAATAATCGATTAAACCTCACTCCTCCATGCATTTGCAAGCGTAGGAAGAGTGATGAAAACAATGAGGAACCTTAACAACTGGAGGTAAGATGCGCACCCATGGAGCACAGAGTATCCCAAGATTGTGGTAAGTAGATCCGGAAGTCACGGGCTGGAAAAGGTATACACGCCAAGAATCATCTCTGCACTAACACAGACAACAATAGATTCTGAGTCATCACAGCAAGTACATACCTCGAATATTTGATTCTTCTACACAATCATTTTTTGACCTTTAACCGTACTTATGGGGATAAGGGAAACTCGAACTGGAAAAGTTGTCTGAGTAAGTCAGTGAAGAATCAACTCATTTACAGGTAAGGCACACACGATTCCTGGAGCAGAAATGACTAAACAGCACAAGTGCATAACGGGGTGTTAAGTGACAAGCCAATTGCATGCAAAGGAGATCCATAGAGAATTGTCACTTAGTCACAATTATTTCAAGTGTAACCCATTGCTGCATCAGATTAGGATAGGCTGTACACAACTTTGGTTGCATGCATGTTGTCACCTTGCATTTTGTCCTTTAGTTGAATCACATGGCTCGTCTTCTAGCTCCATGGTATTCGATTCTTGCATGGAAAATCCTTATAAATATCACTCATTTTGCATGATAATATGCATCCCAAGTTTGAATGTGTAGCCTCGGTCAAGTGAGAATCTCCAAGAAGGAAGTTCAAACTCTTCACATCAAGCATAACTCCACACCGCATTCACAACATTCTCCAGTTCAGGTACATGGCGCGTATCGATGATGACTACAGGACATACCTCCGGAGAGTCGTAATTCTTCCTTTGGCCTGAAATCTGATTAGCACGAACAAGGGTAGCTTTTGAAATAGCATCCTCTCCAATGTCTATGTCTCGAGGCCTGAAAATACCAACATCCAAAGTAACAGCTCCAAATGCGGCAGTATCTAAATAAAAAAAAGCAGACATCATCCTCCTGCAAATCATTGTCAAGTGCAAATCTCTTCCATCCTCCAGTCAATGTATAGCCACTGCCTTTTTTATAAATCCTGACACTCCACGTTTGTCCATTAGTTTGCAAAATAATGTCTTGGCTGTGTGAAGGCAAATATTGTTTTGCCCATTTAGTGGCCAAAGTCTACAATTTACAAATTAAAAAAAACATCAAGATTTATACAACCAATAAGACCAAAAGTAGATTAATAAAGCAAAAAACTAATTCAATCAAAAGAACTTTTTCCTTTTGTAAAAAATATCAAAATTTAGAGTTTTACCATGGAGAAACCCTGACTGATGTATGATTGCAGCATAGTATACACAGACCAAATTCCTTTTGTGGATGCATAGGCTAATTGAAGCGCTTTTTGCTTTTTGAGCTCAGCAAGCACAAAATCTGTATTGGCCTGCTTGGCTCGGCCCGAAAGAACAGCAGCAAATGAGGCCATTAAGTCTTCTAAATAAATAAACAAGTCAGAAACAAATAAAATTAGTAAAACTAATATGCTCATATACATTACTAATAGCAAAGAGAAATACTCTGAACAAGGTTAAAGCTGAAATAGTAGGACAAATATGGTACTAAAAAGATTACCAGCATAATAATCCGAGCATTTTGCATCATCCGGATCTGAAAAAGAGACAGTATCTGTAACAGCATTTTTTTGGGTTAAGAAGCCAGAAGTTCTAATCGAAGGTGACCTCAGAGGTTCTACAATATTTGCCGACAAACCAAAAGTCAAAGTCAATATAACAGTCAATGAGCAACCTAAAATTCATAGGTACATACTACATTTTAGGGAAAATAACAATTACCTAATATTTGTCCCACTGCAGCAGGAAGTTGTGAAAATTCTTGTTCAATAAGTCCAGAGAAATTCAGAGCTGCGCAAAAAAAGAATACTCAACTCTTAATACATAATCACACACCAGTTTACACTATAACTTATAATAACCTATAATCTATGCAACCAATTTTAAAAATCGATAGATACATGAATTATCGCAATACAATTAAAAATAGCAAAACACACCAGATTCTTTTACTTTTTTATTGCTGTGGCCCAAATGATCTGCCTCTTGCTTGCTCTCTCCAATAGCATGTCTTTTTCCAGCTTTCTTTAGCTTCGAACATTGAGAAATACAACCAGCAGTTTCAAGTACAAACGGCAACCTATGGCTCGAACTGCTAGATTGGCCAAACTTGTTCTCTTCGTCTTCAGCATCTAACCTATCCACAAAATAATAGCTAACTCTTTCACAACAAGTCTGATACTCGAATATTAGAACATCAAAATGCATTTGACCAACATAAGTAAAGACAAGAACATCATTCTCTTGAAGACAATGAGCAGTGACAAATTTTCTCCAGCCTTGATCAAAATAAACTGCATTTGATCTTCTCAGCAAACCAATCTCCCATACAATTCTACTGGGATCGCGCACTTTTACGACAGCATCAAAACTGCTACTGAGGATCGCAACAAATTTCTGAGGAATAAGCTTCAAAAGCAGCAATACAAATATTACTTTTTAAGATAGCAGCAACAATATAACATAACATAAATCATAAACAACCCCTAAAACATATAAAATAAATATCAATCCATACTCACCAATCGGAATTGATGTTCAGATTTAAATATCTTAACAAACTTCTGATCTTTGAAATGAGTCCAGTATGCTTTTTCTTGGCATCGTTCAGATTCATTGACAAGCTTCGCTATTTTTGTTTGCTATCAAATACACAGAATTAGAAAAAATAGAAAATGAACAAATTCCCAAAAGCTAACTAAAATTCAGAACTAAAACCAACAATAGAAATTTGCATTTCAGAATAAAAGATTAGCCATAGAATATCAATATTTCCAATAAATAACATTAAATAAATAAATACATCAGAATAAATATATTTTGAAAAAAATAGCAAAGTATTTGAAAAGCTAATGTTTACTAACCCTCCTAGAAGGCACAATTTCAAAATAAATTAGAATAGCAGTCTAAATTACCAAAAGAGCAAGTAATAAACTTGAACACTATCTACATTTATACAAAATCACAAAGCTAGTCTTCCCTTTTTTCAGTGAAACAACCTGAACATCAAATGCCTTTACTGATTCGAAAAACAACAAGAGCCTTACGGGAAGCAAACTTAAACAGCATAGCCCAATTCAAAAGACCTCCCCAAATCTGAGCTAAGAAATAGCGAAATCATAGAAACCATCAACTCTAAAAGAAAAACATAGGCATACCAAAAAATACAAACATCAACAATAAACAAAAATAACAAATAAGCAGTACCAATTCATGTCCCTAAACAAATAGAAGAGTAATAAGATCCAAAAAAAATATATCCAAGGCGAAAAAATAAAATAACTCATTTAAAAGAAAAAGGCACACTCTAATTTTTCCTTGCCTCGGCAACAACACAGCAAAGAATGCAACCTTTTTGTTTAAAAAATTTGATGCAGGCCTTTATTATGTCCTGGCCTAAAAAAAACCAAACATTGACATGCAAGAAAACAACAAACAAAAACAGATCTAAAAAAAACTGGTCACAAATGATAAAAAAAAACCTTTTCTATTTAACCAGAAGATATGTTAGCAACTCAGAAAAACCCAGAAGGGCAACCATAATTAGGCATAAAAACACGTATCTCAACCAAAAAAAGCATTTCTGCCAACCAAACAGCCAAAGCAAAAAAAAGACAAACAGTCGATGCAAAAAACCGAAAGAAAATAACACATATAAAAACAACCCATTTTCGTTTCTACAACCTGTGGAGTTAAAAAACCACACACATGCAACAAAGACACATCTAAAAAGTGTTGGCCACAAACAGCAAAAGTAAAAGAGTTTATTTTGCTGGCGGTAGCCAATCTGTTACAACCCCCTAATAATCCCCAATCCAAAGACCCAATTACACATAACAGCAACCATCCGAATAAAAGACCCCCCACTTCGAACTCCAAAAACAGGAATAAACCCCTCATGAGTATAGAAAATCTCACATTGTTTGGGTAGGTCTTCTGGTCGTCCAGAGGCGCCGAATACCTGCAAGAAGTCCTTGGGATTGAGATAGGGAATAAACTCCAAAGCTTAAGTCAGTTATGAGCCTTAAGCGTTTATCGATATGTAATCGAAAATACCAATATCGAATCTCCTTCCAAAGTGATGGAGGGGAGGTATTTATAGAATACATACCTGAATTAGAGTTGTAATGAAACTCTAATAACATACCTTGAAGAAGGGTTTGCTGTAATGTAAGAGTTGTAATAGGATTGTAACTCTTAGCATACATGTTATGATCAAGTGCTTTATCAAGTGCTTTCTGGGTTGTCTTAGACCTTACGATTGGTATTTATTTCCAAAATATTTGGAAATACCCATAAATGGTTTACTTGTTACTAATATAGTCTAATCTCTGTTCTTCTTTAGACCCCCTCTTTCACTCCGATAGTATTATGATCATATCAATGCAGAAGAAATGGATGCATTTTCATACTATTAAATCTTAAGTTAAGTAAGTGAAATAGATAAACTATATTTTGATCTATTTGACTTATTATACTGGATCTTACGGAGCCTGCTCATGTACAACATGATTTGGACCTAATCATAGAAATGATTTTCTTCAAGCGAACCAGCCTATCCTCTGTATAGGGCTTACGCGGCAGTTGGAACAAAGACACATTTGCTTGTGAATTCGAATGCCAATGTGGCAGGCGTATAGCTACACAGACTAATCAAGAGTTCAAGTCACACACTCCCATAATCCGTTTTCTCTTCAGAGAATTCCCCTCAACCCCCCAATATTATTTGATAGGAATAGTTGAAGGGAAATATCCAAATACATGTCTTATTATTTTCAATAATCCATATGTAATAGCAATGAGATACTATTATTCCTCCTCCAAATGCTAAATGATTTTTTAGAATATTATTTTCTATAAAGGACCTGAAATACCCTGTTTACGTATCATTGGAAAGTGCATTAACATAAATACGGCAGTAAGAAGCGGCAATACAAAAGTGTGTAAACTATAAAAACGAGTCAAAGTGGGCTGTCCCACACTAGCACTTCCGCGCAATAACTCTACCAAAGGCGATCCTATTACAGGAATAGCTTCAGGTACACCTGTTACAATTTTCACTGCCCAATAACCAATTTGGTCCCGAGGTAAGGAATAACCAGTTACGCCAAAAGATGCGGTCAATACAGCCAGAACCACACCTGTAACCCAAGTCAATTCGCGAGGTTTTTTAAATCCACCGGTCAGATACACACGAAATACATGAAGAATCATCATTAGGACCATCATACTAGCTGACCATCGATGAACTGATCAGATTAACCAACAAAAATTAGCTTCAGTCATTATGTATTGAACAGAGGCAAAAGCCTCAGTAACGGTCGGGCGATAGTAAAAAGTCATAGCAAATCCCGTAGCTACTTGTACTAAAAAACAAGTAAGCGTAATTCCCCCTAAGCAATAAAATATATCGACGTGGGGAGGGACGTATTTACTAGTTATATCATCTGCAATCGCCTGAATCTCGAGACGCTCTTCGAACCAATCATAGACTTTATTGAGATAGGTGAAATTCCCCCTCTGAGAACCGTATATGAGACTTTCATCTCGTACAGCTCAAGCAAAAACACCCAAAGACTGGTTGCAACGGGGATGGAATAGAAAGTTTGAAACTTTTTTATTTTGAATCTTTGATTCAATCTTCTCTGAAGGTATGAAAGAAGAAAAACCCGAAAGCTCTTCTTTGTTTGTGGCGATAATACCAAAATCTCAAGTTGGCTCAGTCATCTTTATGTTTATCCTTACAGGCCTCTTGAATCTTCTCTTTTTCTATTTCGTTTTTCATTTCTTTTATCTATAAATGTTTATTATTTGTTTTCTTTATTATTGATAGGAATTCTCTTGTTAAGAACCCTATGAATTGATTAAAACCTCAGATTCATACTAGAACCGCGATGATTCAATAAAAAAATTCTAAGTTAAGTCAAGGATTCCCCGAGTAAGATTATGAAGCTATGCGACTAGAAATTGATCCCTATGATCGAAGTTATATACTGTATAATATAGGCCTTATCCACACAAGTAATGGAGAACATACGAAGGCTTTGGAATATTATTTTCGAGCACTCGAACGAAACCCATTCTTACCACAAGCTTTTAATAATATGGCTGTGATCTGTCATTACGTGCGGCTATCTCCACTATAGAAACAAAAACAAAAGAAAAATCTACAAGTAACTACTAGAAAAACTAGGCTTTCTACATATGCAACGTCTAAAACAACGATTTTTATTAGCTGTAGTAAAGAAAGACACTTCATAGAAGTCGAAATATGAGGAACTAGATAATATGCCAAGTTACTTTTTCTATGGATAAAAAGGATCTAATTGATAGAGTCAGCGCCGTAAAGATCAATTAGCACGGTTTTAGTCCGATACAATAATAACTGCATACTTATGTCATGATCGAAGATATTCATGATGTGAGATAAAAATTAGGAATCGCCTTATGTAATAGAGTTGATCCCCTAAAGTTTTGGGCAGCGGTGTAGGATCAGATCCCAAAGATAGTAAGTCTTTTCTTATGACGGAAAGTCTTTTTCAAAAATTCTATATAAATTGTTATATGAAACCGAGATAGTTACTTTTCAGAAAATTCTAATGATAGGGACTTCTGACGGTGGGATAAAAGATAAAACTAAATAAAACGGATTATGAATCCAAAATTTAGTTTGAAACTCATGTAATTACCCTCTTCTGGCTAACCCGAATAAATTGAATAGATCCATAGAAATCTCATCCATTCATTAGATATAATAGATTAAAACGGCACACCAAAAGAATTGATTGCCGAGCCGTATGAGGTAGGAAACCCTCAAGTACGGTTCTAAGGGAAGGAATTGACCTACCTATTCCGATTGAGGAGAACAGGCCATTCGACAGGGAGATTCTGAAATAGCGGAGGCTTGGTTCGATCAAGCCGCTGAGTACTGGAAACGTGCTATATTGCTTACTCCTGGTAATTATATCGCAGCGCATAATTAGTTGAAGATCACGAGGCTTTTGGATAAAAATAAATGAAGAACGCCTTTTATTTTTATGATTTAGATTTAATAATGAGATTATTTAGCTATGTTATATAATTATATATTGAATATCTTATATTCTTTTTATTTTCTGTGAATAAAATGAAGTTTGTTGGTCCCATCAGTCAAATAAAAAAATAGATCTTCGGGAAAGAACCAATTTATAAATAAGGAATTTCATTATATCCCTTCTAAGTGCTCTATTTCATCTGCATATTTCCGTAGGCATAAAAAAGATCACATATAGAGTACAAAATATACCTCTTTCTTTTTTTTTTATTATTAAAATAAAAAAAAAGAAAATAAAAATGAATCAAAGAAACGAACTTGCCAATAACTAAATCTATATAGCGGGATATGCTTCTTAGTAATGGCTGCTGGCATGGTTTGTGATTTGAATAATTTTACAATTAGCGTAATTAATATCATCTATGGTAAAACATTAAATCTGATAAAGGCAAAGATGAAGGAGCTCCATTGGAAAAAACTTCCAATTGAGATTATGAATATACCACTAGGCTTACACAAAACAAAAAAGCCGTTTTTACATCAAATCCAAAGTCTAAAAGGGGTTTTATTAAGATTCAACGGTCCGTTGGGGCGCCTCAATGGCTAGTCATAATAGATCCGAACACTTGCCCCGAATCGACTCCAGATCATAATTGCTCTAGTGAATAACTAAGAAAATAGATTAGAAAAATAGAAGAGAAATAACTAATTATAGAAATATCTTTCACTAATTATTTGACTGTTGGCGGTTCTTTGTATGTGTTGTCCGGAAGAGGAGGACTCAATGATTATTCGTTCGCCGGAACCAGAAGTAAAAATTTGGTAGATAGGAGATCTGTAAACAACTTCTTTTGAGGAATGGGCTAAACCAGGTCATTTCTCAAGAACAATAGCGAAAGGACCCGATACTACCACTTGGATCTGGAATCTACATGCTGATGCTCACGGATTTCGATAGCCATACCAGCGATTTGAAGGAAATTTCTCGAAAAGTATCTAGTGCGCCATTTCGGCCAACTCTCCATCATCTTTCTTTGGCTGAGCGGCATGTATTTCCACGGTGCTCGTTTTTTCCAATTATGAAGCATGGCTAAGTGATCCAACTCACATTGCGCCTAGTGGCCCAGGTGGTTTGGGCCAATAGTGGGCCAAGAAATATTGAATGGTGATGTGGGCGGAGGTTTTCGAGGAATACAAATAACCTCTGGTTTTTTTTCAGATTTGGAGAGCATCTGGAATAACCTAATGAATTACAATCTCTATTGTACTGCAATTGGTTGCATTGATCTTCTGCAGCGTTAATGCTTTTTTGGCTGGGTGTTTCATTATCATAAAGCAGCTCCAAAATTGGCTTGGTTTCAAGATGTAGAATCTATGTTGAATCACCATTTATCGGGACTCACTAGGACTTGGTCTCTCTCGGCTGGGACATCAAGTCCATGTATCTTTACCGATTAACCAATTTCTAAATGCTGGAGTAGATCCTAAGGAGATACCACTTCCTCATGAATTTATCTTGAATCGGGATCTTTTGGCTCAACTTATCCAGTTTTGCCGAAGGGGACACCCCATTTTTCACCTTGAATTGGTCAAAATATGCGGAATTTCTTACTTTTCGTGGAGGATTAGATCCAGTAACTGAGGGTCTATGGGCTGACCGATATTGCACACCACCATTTAGCTATTGCAATTCTTTTCCTGATAGCGGGTCACATGTAA
Organism: Ophiorrhiza pumila; assembly: GCA_016586305.1. NCBI lineage: Eukaryota > Viridiplantae > Streptophyta > Magnoliopsida > Gentianales > Rubiaceae > Ophiorrhiza > Ophiorrhiza pumila. Next base: position 20,773,439 of record BLIW01000006.1, read on the forward strand.
GGACCAACTGGGGCATTGGTCATGGCCTGAAACATATTTTAGAAAGCTCACAAAGGGCCATTTACAGGTGAGGGACATAAAGGACTATATGAGATTCGTAACAACGTCATGGCAATGCTCAATTATCTCTTAACCTAGCTATGTTAGGCTCTTAACCATTGTTATAGCTCACCATATGTATTCCACTGCCCCCTTATCCTATATCTAGCTACTGACTATGGTACACAACTGTCCTTGTTCACCCATCACATGTGGATTGGTGGATTCTCATCGTTGGTGCTGCTGCGCATGCACCATTTTATGGTAAGAGACTAGATCCAACTACTCGATACAACGATCTATTAGATCGTGTCCTTAGACATCGTGATGCAATCATATCACATCTCAACTGGGCATGTATATTTCTAGGCTTTCACAGTTTGGTTTTGTATATTCATAATGATAACCATGAGCGGCTTTAGGGGGGCCGCCCCTCAGATATGTTTTCAGATACTGCTATCCAATTACAACCCGTTTTGCTCAATGGATACAAAATACCCATGCTTTAGCACCGGTGCAACGGCTCCTGGTGCAACAGCAGCACCAGTTTAACGTGGGGAGGTGGTGATTTAGTAGCAGTGGGTGTGCAAAGTGGGCTTTGTTACCTATTCCATTATGAAACCGCAGATTTTTTGGTCCCATCACATTCATTGCATTACGATTCATGTGACGGTATGATACTCCTGAAAGGTGTTCTATTTGCCCGTAGCTTCGCGTTTGAGACCGGATAAAGCAAATCTTGGTTTTCGTTTCTCTTGGATGGACCTGGAAGAGGAGGTACATGTCAAGTACACTTGGGATCATGTCTTCTTGACTATTCCTGGGATGTACATGCAATTCGGTAGTTAATATCCATTTCAGTTGGAAAATGCAGTCAGATTTTGGGGCAGTTATAAGTGATCAAGGGGTAGTAACTCATATCACGGGAGGAAACTTTGCGCAGAATCTATTACTATTAATGATGGCTTCGCGATTTCTTATGGCAACAGGCATCCAAGTAATTCAGTCTTATGGTTCGTCATTATCTCGCTATATGCCTATTGTTCCTAGGTGCTCATTTTGTATGGGCTTTTAGTTTAATGTTTTTTATTCAGTGGGCGTGGTTATTGCAAGAACTTATTGGAATCCATCGTTTGGGCTCATAATAAATTAAAGTTGCTCCTGCTACTGCAGCCGAGAGGCCTTGAGCATTGTACAAGGGCGCGCTGTAGGAGTAACCCATTACTTCTGGGTGGAATTGCCCACAACATGGGGGCATCTTCTTAGCAAGAATTATTGCAGTAGGATAATGGCTAGGAGGATTGAAAGGCATATAATGGCATTAAGATTTCCAAGGTTAGCCAAGGCTTAGCTCAGGAACCCACTACTCGTCGTATTTGGTTTGGTATTGCTACCGCACATGACTTCGAGAGTCCATGGATGATATACTGAGGAACGTCTTATCAGAATATTTTTGCTTCGTCACTTTGTCAATTAGCAATAATTCTGTTCTGTGACGTCCGAAATCTGTTTCATGTAGCTTGGCCAAGGGAAATTTTGAATCGTGGGTACAGGACCTCTTACACGTAAGACCTATTGCTCATGCAATTTGGGATCCTCATTTTGGCCAACCGGCAGTGGAAGCTTTTACTCGAGGGGGTGCTCTTGGACCAGTGAATATCGCCTATTCTGGTGTTTATCAGTGGTGGTATACAATCGGGTTACGCACTAATGACGACCTTTATACTGGAGCCCTTTTCTATTATTTCTTTCTGCCATATTCTTAATAGCAGGTTGGTTACACCTACAACCGAAATGGAAACCGAGCGTTTCGTGGTTCAAAAATGCGGAATCTCGTCTGAATCACCATTTGTCAGGACTCTTCGGCGTAAGTTCCTTGGCTTGGACAGGGCATTTAGTACCATGTCGCTATTCCCGGTCCCCGGGGGGAAATGTTCGATGGATAATTTCTTTAGATGTATTACCGCATCCCAAGGCTTAGGCCCACTTTTTACAGGTCAATGGAAATCTTAGCCAAAAACCCCGTACTTCAGGTAGTCTTTATGTTGGGACCTCCCAAGGAGCAGGAACTGCCATTCTAACTCTCTCGGGGGATTTCATCCACAATACGCAAAGTTTATGGCTGACTGATATTGCTCATCATCATTTAGCTATTGCATTCATTTTTCTCGTTGCTGGTCATATGTATAGAACTAATTTCGGTATTCGCACAGCATGAAAGATCTTTTAGATACACATATTCCTCCAGGGGGACGATTGGGAAGTGGGCATAGGGGTCTTTATGATACAATCAATAATTCGCTTCATTTTCAATTAGGCCTTGCTCTAGCTTCTTTAGGGGTTATTACTTCCTTGGTAGCTCAACACATGTACTCTTTACCTGCTTATGCATTCATAGCGCAAGACTTTACTACTCAAGCTGCATTATATACTCATCACCAATATATTGCAGGATTCATCATGACAGGAGCTTTTGCTCATGGAGCTATCTTTTTCATTAGAGATTACAATCCGGAGCAAAATGAAGATACTGTATTAGCAAGAATGTTAGACCGAGTTTAAAGAAGCTTGATCTTAATATCTTCCATACCTTTAAGTTAGAGTGTGGAGCCAGCCTTTTCTGGCGCATGAAGTTCCCATACTTTGGGCCTTTATGTTCGCTATACATTTGATGGTCATAGCCTTGCCTTTTGCGTTATCCCGCATCCAGAGAAGCAAATCCCCTGCTTTGCATACGAACCTCATATTTTGCTCAATCGATACAATGCTGACTCAATCGGTAAATACTTTCATAATGGTGTTCGATCTGTACTCTTTATATCTTCAACCGAGCGATGACCGGCATTCCAACTGCGGGGTCGACAAGCATCTTGGTTGCCCGGTTTGAGTTTAACATGCTGGTTAACATGAAAAAGTAGTAATTCATTATTCCTTAACAATAGTAGGCCGCTGGGAGACTTGTTTCTGTGTTCAATCTGGCTATTGCTCTGGGGTTTAGCATTACAACTACATGTGATCCTAGTAAAAGGTTGCTTTTAGGTAGCCCGTCGGGTCCTAAGTTAATGCCAGTATTAAAAAGGATTTCGGTTATAGTTTATCCGTGCGACGGCCCAGGACGAGGGTACTTTGCGATAGTTTCGGCATGGGACGTCATTCTTTATTCTAAGCTGCGCGTTCTTTGGATGTTAAATACTATTGGATGGGTTACTTTTTATTGGCATTGGAAGCACATCACATTATGGCAGGGTAACGTTTCACAATTTAATGAATCTTCCACCTATTTGATGGGCTGGTTAAGAGATTATTTATGGTTAAACTCTTCACAACTTATTAATGGATATAACCCTTTTGGTATGAATAGTTTATCGGTCTGGGCATGGATGTTCTTATTTGGACATCTTGTTTGGGCTACTGGATTTATGTTCTTAATGTCTTGGCGTGGGTATTGGCAGGAATTGATTGAAACTTTAGCCTGGGCCCATGAACGCACACCTTTAGCCAATTTGATTCGATGGAGAGATAAACCAGTGGCCCTTTCCATTGTGCAAGCAAGATTGGTTGGATTAGCCCACTTTTCCGTAGGTTATATATTTACTTATGCCGCTTTCTTAATTGCTTCTACGTCGGGCAAATTTGGTTAAATTTTGAATTCATTTTTGAATTTTTGAATGTGGTTGTATCCGAGAAAAGCTCATTTCTTTTGATGGAGAGGGGCCGCCTTCTTATATTTCTCCATCTAGGATTCGACTTGTATCAGGGATACTAATAGGAACTAAACCATTATGGCAAGGAAAGGTTTGATTCAGCGGGAGAAGAAGAGGCAAAAGTTGGAACAGAAATATCATTTGATTCGGCGATCCTTAAAAAAAGAAATAAGCAAAGTTCAGTCGTTGAATGACAAATGGGAAATTTATAGAAAGTTACAATCCCCACCGCGGAATAGCGCACCTACACGCCTGCATCGACGTTGTTTTTCGACCGGAAGGCCGAGAGCTAATTATCGAGACTTTGGACTATCCGGACATGTACTTCGGGAAATGGTTCATGCATGTTTGTTTCCAGGAACAACAAGATCAAGTTGGTAAGGATTAACTCTTGATTTCTATTCTATGGTCGGTGATCGTAGAGGTCCCCTTTACCATTCTGTATAAATCGTCTATTCTATTTGTACAGATATGGTAGAGGGGCACATTCAACGCTTGTTTGTCTATTAGTTTTCGGTTTCTTCGCTTCACGCAGCAGGGGGCTAGCAGCAGTTTGGTAGCTCGCAAGGCTCATAACACTTGAGGTCACGGGTTCAAAATCCTGTCTCCCGCAACCTCCCGTTTGTCAAATACAATTTTAGGGGTTGATCTCTGTTAACTAGTCAATATATAATTTATTTCTAATTTCCGCCTTTCTTTTAGGTAGAGGATAGAATATTAAATGATGACGGCCAATTATACCAATTCCTTTATTCATATTCATATTAAATAATATTCTTTAGTTTATTTGGGCGGGATAGCGGGGAATCGAACCCGCGTTCTTCTCCCTTGGCAAAAGAGAAATTTTACCATTCGGACCATACCGCACTTTTTTCGTTCTTGAATACATAATGATACATAATATCGTCACACAATATTAAATTAATAGATACTTGGATCATTTTTGTGCACAGAGAACTCTACTCAGAGTCTATTGTTATTAATTATTCTTTTATCATTCAATCCGTTGTAAGAAGTTTGACACCCCTCTATTTTTTTGTTTTCTTTTTTTGCATTTTCTTATTGGGGACCTTATATTCAATTTGAATTTTAATGCGTCTCAACGAGAAAAATTGGGAGGGGGTCCCTTTCGGTTTCGGGCTGGGACCGAATAGGTTCAAGAGAATGAGAGAATTAAGGATACCGACTAGAAAGACTAACCCAATCCATAATGATGTACCGAAAAATATAACATTTTTGTTACTTGACCAACCATTAGGAGAAGCAAATACAACGGGCACACTAATCAATAAGATTGATGAAGTAGCAATTAATGCAAAAACAGCCAATTGGAAAGCAAGAGTCATGCTTTTAATCCTCCAATCTAACAACAAATGAGCTTATACCATTTGATCCCTCTATCAGCAAAAAAATTGTAATAAAATACATCATCGAGGGATTGACTTTACCATGATTATATATGAATTATTACTATTCATACACGGGGTCGAGGGAAATGGAATTTATTTGATTTCACAAAAGGGCGTGCTAGCTGATATATACGGATAGATATACCAATCGGTAGATTCCCACCAGAGGTCTTTCTACAGATAGTGGTGGTATCCACCGCTATGGTCATGTTCTATTCGGAGGAATAAAATATAAATTGTCTTTCGGAGACATGGTTGAGTGGT
>BLIW01000006.1:20783854-20791354 GCA_016586305.1 Ophiorrhiza pumila
AGAATGTATAGGGTTGTTAGAAGGAAGTTCTAGGATACATATAAATATAGTATACCAACGGGTGGACCTATTTCCTCTATGGGAAGAAAGAAAATTAAGGAACCGGCAAATATTGGCAAAATTACAATTGTTGTTACGCAAGGAAAATAATTCGTGGTAAAGACAAGATTCACTTGGACCAGAAAAACCCGTGCTCAAAAAATTTTGAGCACGGGTTTTGTCGGTAAAAAAAATCAAATGGATTCAACTAAAATTTTTTCGAACATGTCAATAAGCTAGACCCATACTGTGGGTTGTTCATGCCATAAATAAACTCGAACACTCAAGAAATCTGTTGCGACAGGCGGATCACATCTTTTACAACCAACGGCAGTCTTTCTGTTCTATGAGCGGAAGCAATTCTTTGGTTTAGCTTTACATACACCCCGTCCCCAGGGGTATCATTTCTAATACAGTATCGGTCCGGGCAGCCTCGGACAATGAGTACAAATCCTATACACGTATCATAAATCTTTACTGAATGTGACATTGAATCTATACATTTTGAATGTTATAAAATTTTCGACCTAGTAAGACTTATAAGCAAATCCTATATTTAGATTACCAGACGAATCAACAAGTTATCAGAATTTTTCTAAAATCACACTCTACCTTCGGGATTGAATTTATGAGAAAGGTCCCCAAGATATCTCCGATTTCTAGGTTTTGCTAAACCAAATCATACCTTAATGTAGGAAACATACTAATTCGAATTCCTTTCTGACTATTTGAATTTATATGCTTATATACTAATTATCAAAAACAAATTCGATTTGGTTAATAACTGAAGTCGATTTTCGGTTACGAACTAACTCTAGGATCGAAACAACTACGCCCAGTACCCAACAGCTGCTTCAGCGGCTGCATACGCTATACACAAAAATGGAGAAAATATCTCCTTTTAATTGAACGATTATCAAAAAATCAGAAAATGTTACAAATTGATATTAACCGATTTATATAAGTTCAAGACACTAAGAGCTCTAACCATATTTCGACTTGGATCAATCCATAGATACCAATAGAAAATAAATAGGCACTCAAACAAGTATAAAATGTTCGAGCATCATTACAACTCCTTATCAAATCTATTCATTTTCAATCTAAATACCCAATTCAATCGAATTGATTGAATCACAATAACAAGTATTCGGCTACTGAACCCTTATTTAGTATTGACGACTACAGCAATTGCGCCTACTTAAAGCAACTAAAAGAATTATTGAAACAAGTTCAAATGGAAGAAAAAAATCTGTTGATAAATGAACTCCAATTTGTTGACTATTATTTAGCAAATCTTGCTCTAGAATCTGGTTTGATCTTGTAGTCCAAATAATAGCGTCCCATGACATATCTAGAATAGTACTAATTAGTGAAATAAAAAGACTTGTACAAACTATCGAAGTAACCCCATCCCCAATAGTCCAAAGATGAAAATCTTTGTAATATTCTGACCCATTCATGAACATCACAGCAAAAATGATTAAAATATTTATAGCTCCTACATAAATAAGTAGCTGCGCAGCAGCTACAAAGTAGGAGCTCACTAAAATATAGAATAAGGATATACAAACAAGAACTAATCCCAACGAAAAGGCAGAATAAATTGGATTGGGAAGTAATACCACTCCGAGACCTCCTAAGATTAGACCCGATCCCAAAAAGACTAAAAGAAAAGCATGTATTGGTCCAGGTAAATGTCCATTTAAAATAGTATACTAAACTCTGAAACATCTTCATGACATTATTAACCGGAGCAGGAAAAAAAAGTGGACTCACATTTTTAAGAAACTTCTTAACTAAATTGAAACTTTGGTTGAATCTAACTAATGGTAGTTGGAGTACTTTCATTTAATATTCGAAAGGAATTAGTTCGCAGAACTTTATTTATTTTAATACTTCATTACTTCTAATATAGGAAAACCGACTTTCTATCCAAGATTACAAACTTATACAAATTTAAAGGGGATACTTTTAACCAACTAATCAAAACACTTTTGTTATCCTTTTAGATTCCAAACTTGAGCCTGTTATGTTTTTTTGGAAATTTTTTTTTGAATCAAATGAGGGGAGTTTTATCCAGTTTCTAGAGTTGAGGGTGAATTCGAGAATTGTTCAAATGTGGAACGTCGGTTACCTGTATTACTGGATGTCGTGGTAACAGCAACCAACAAAATTTGATTGTAATTCAATTCATGACGATCATAAGCAGAAAGTTCATATTCTTCAGTCATTGATAAATAATTTGTTGGACAATACTCAACACAATTACCACAAAATATACAGATTCCAAAATCAATACTGTAATTAAATAATCGTTTCTTTCGAATATCGGGTTCCAATTTCCAATCAACAACGGGTAGATCTATGGGGCATACACGAACACATACTTCACAAGCAATGTATTTATCAAATTCAAAGTGTATTCGGCCCCGGAAACGCTCCGGTGTGATCAGTTTTTCGTAGGGGTATTGAATTGTTATAGGTAAACCATAATCTCTGAACTCAGTTACCATAGGAAACATATCGTGAATATGTATAAATAAAAAAATTTTATGCTTGTTTCATTCTCTTGTTTGAGACAAGTGGTGAATATCTAATATTGTAATATTTTACAGCGAAAGAAGTTGGGACGAAGTTGTTAATAATAGATTACCTAAAGAAATAGGTAAAAGAAATTTCCACCCAAGACTTAATAGTTGGTCCATTCTCAGCCTTGGTAAAGTCCATCTTGTTGCAATAGGAATGAACAAGAACAAATAAGTTTTAGCTAATGTAATAAAGATACAGATTATTGTTCCAAAGACTTTACCCGCGTTATTTATGTCAAAAATTTCAGGAAAGAATTTGTATGGAATAGAAAGATTCCAACCTCCCAAGTAAAGAACTGTTACAAATAATGAAGAAACTAGTAGATTTAGATACGAAGCAACGTAAAATAAACCAAATTTGATACCCGAATATTCGGTTTGATAACCTGCTACTAATTCTTCTTCTGCTTCTGGTAAATCAAAAGGTAATCTTTCATATTCGGCTAAAGAAGAAATTAGAAAAATGATAAACCCTATAGGTTGACGCCATAAATTCCACCCCCAAAAACCATATTTTGATTGTGCTTCAACTATATCAACTGTACTTGGACTGTTAGATAATCATAGTCGATGATAACACTGATGTTCCCATCGCTATTACAGAACCGTACGTGAGATTTGCATCTCATACGGCTCCTCAGAGGTCACAAATAAATCTTAACGGTATTTCGCTATTATTTATCTTGATATTTTGTAGGATAGTTATTCTAAGGTTAAAGTACCGAATTATACCAACGGAATTCTGTTTGCTATATTTTATATTTAATATATTTTGAAAATCTAATATATTAAAAAAAAGTGCTTCTGAATTGATCTTATCTTTTTTTTTTAATTATAAGAATTTCATTTTTCTTTGTTGATCAATAACGTAATCCTTGAATAAAATACTTTTTATAATATAATATTTTTATAACAATAGTAGATAGATATTTCAACCTATTTTTTTTAATTTACGAAAAAGAATTAGACCTTACATTCTAATTCATGAATCATGACAAAAGTGCTTTCTTTCTAACTAAAAAATATATAGGAAAAAGAATCAATCAAAAGGGGATCTCTTTTTTTTTTTTTGTTTTTACAATTATTCTATTTTATTCCGTTCCTATTCTCCTTTCTCATAACTGGGGCTTTAACAAAAAAATAAAAGATTATCTCGTTCGTGATAGTTATTTACTTAATCAGTGAATATGAGCATACTTTGGATCGGAATCGTGGGGAATACTTCTTGATCGTTTCTACCAACCTAAAGCCCCAATTGAATTCCTTTTTATATACAGAAATATCCTTTTGGATAACTTACAGAATCTACATTACCAACCCTTTAATAACCCTTTGTGTATTTTCGTCTTCCTAATCATCCACTCATTTTTATTCAACCAACCGTTATCTTAATAGACCTGTGTTAATAGATAATAAAAACCCTGCAGAGTTGATCTTTTGAACCCGCTTCAAGCCATGATGACTAAGTAACCAATCTTGGGGTAAACAGTCTCTACTGCTTATGTTTACTTAATTCTTGTACATAGGAAATGGGGCTTAACCTTATTTACTGCAAATTTGTAAGCCGTTTTCTTTCACCCATATAACTATCTGCTTTAGGTCATTAACCCGAATAATGAATAAACAAATGAAAAATGTACATTTAATTTAACCAATTTAACTTTCTTCGTAAGAAAAAAATAAGGGAAATTTTGTAAGGTCTAAGACAACCCAGAAAGCACTTGATAAAGCACTTGATCATATCATGATCAACTTTGTAAGCGTAAGCCTACTTGGGTATTGAGTAGTTATTTGTAAGAACGGAACTCTTTGCAATCGATATTTGCAACTCTGGAAAAAGAATTCAGAAACATTTTGCTTCCATTGAAACATTTATATATGTGCGGATATATGGAACATATAGATTTTATCTGGATTCATTTGGTTCTTTTGATTTTTACTCGAGCCAGATGATGAAAAATTATCATGTCCGGTTCCTGCGGGGAATGGATCTATAATAATTCACCTATCCCAATAACAAAAAATCCTGACTTGAATGATCCTGTATTAAGAGCTAAATTGGCTAAAGGTATGGGTCATAATTATTACGGAGAGCCCGCATGGCCCAACGATCTTTTATATATTTTTCCAGTAGTAATTCTAGGTACTATTGCATGTAACGTAGGCTTAGCGGTTCTAGAACCCTGAATGATTGGTGAATCAGCAGATCCATTTGCAACTCCTTTGGAAATACGAACTGGGAAGGACTTTATAGGGTGGATCAGGTCGGGGGAGCAAGAAGTTACAAATTGGAAACTCTGGATGGACGAACTATCCCGAGGATGTGGAACATCACCAACTTGAAAAGATATTATCAATAAGTTATTTTTAGCTCGTTTTTATTAAACTAAGCACATTGATGCCTTAAATAAGTGTAATGCAGCTTAAATGCTACACATCAATAAAATAACTAATTATGAGTTCATTTTTATAAGTTGATCTTGTGTTCAGCTTGATTATGCTCATTATATCTCCAAATCACATTAAATTCGATTCAGTTCGAGTTATTCGATTTCAAATCATATTAATTATTTTCCGCCAAAAAGGAAAATATCAAAATCTTATGCAAATCAAGTCTGATTCACTTCGGGCTATACGATTTCACATTATCTATTTCTCCTCCAAAAAAGGAAAATATACAAACCCAAGTTTTATTCACTTTGGATTATTCGATTTCATATCATTAATTTTTTGTAAAAGAGAAAACACTCGAGTTTGAAGTTCGATTCACGTCAGACTTTTTGATGGCAGATAACATTATTATTCGATTTCATATCGTATTGTTATTTGATCTTCGTTTAAGATAATCGATTTCTCCTAGGATCGATTAAGAATTATTTGTCAACCGAAAATGGCAGGAATTATCTGCTCATGTATTAATTCAAGCCATGTTGAACTATCAAAATACGTGACAAATATGATTCAAACGACATCAAAATATGTTACAAACTTTAAATTGAATAATAAAATATGTTATCTAAAAAAGACCAAAAACTGGTCTTACTCCTGTTCGGGACATTCGCAATACCCTACAGCACTATTACAAGGATAAATGAGCACGCAGGCTCAGCTCTCTCCCTCTTCATTCTTCTCATCGTCCTTCTGGGTGGTCGGAGGCATGTATTGACTACCATCAACTCGAATCAGCTTCAGATCCGCGAAAGCTTGGTTCGGAGCTTCCATGGACTTTCCATTATACCCCTTTTCAGAAGTTATGTCAAATCCAGGACACTTCTCTTTAAGATCAACCAAAGTCATATGATAGCCGTGATTGCGAGCAGGGGTACACAGTTTGACTAGCTTCTTCCTCCCCTCATCTGATGACAAGAAATTAGAAATCAACTGAGAAGAGCCTTCCCCTGTCAAAAAAGCTACCCGAGCTTCCAAAGAAAGTAATCGAGCAGTCAGCTCATTGTTGGAAGCTCGAATGGAATTCAGGTCGTCTTGAAGAAGATCGGTCTCTCTCTTCAGCTCGGGCAATTTTTATTCTCAGCATCCAAAGAAGATGAGAGAGCCTTGACCTCGTCTACCAGGGCGTCCTTATCAGAAGATAATTTGTCCAATCCCTCGGACACCCCCTCACTGCGGTCGATGACCTTAGACACTAGGCACATGACCTACAGAAATAGTTAAGGAAAGATAAAAACGATGCATAAAATATATATAGTTGCAGTACAAGGAAAAGGACTAAAATACATGAGCAGCGCCAAGAGCGATGCGTTCGTGAAGAGAAGAAGCAGTAGTCCTCCTTATCATCTTCCTGTCCCGACGAGGAACGCAGTTGTAGATAAAATTAGGCGCCGTTTCCACGGTAAGCCTATCATTGACGCCCATCTTCACGTCGGGGCAAAAGGAGTGCAGAGGGTAGAAAGCTTCACCCTCCAGTTCTTTTGAAAAATGAACGAAGACGTCCCCAAGTAGTGAAGGCCTAGACACCTCGGACTCATCAACTTCGAACTCAGCAAATTGGGCCTTTTTCTGAGCTTTGTCGGCGGAACTTTCTATTTTCCTCTTTTCAAGCATCTTTTTCATTTGCTTAAAAGATTTCCCAGTTCTAAAAGGAGGTTTCTTTCCTTTCCCTTTAACCGGCGAGGAAGATGGTCTAGAATTTTTAGCTTCCAACTTCACCTCGTCGGTGGGGGCTGAATTGGCAGGAACTTTATTTATAGGAACCCCCTCGGTGCGAGCTCCGTCTTTCTCAACCACAGGCTGGGGAATATCTTCAAAAAGGTCTATTATGTTGTTCATTGAAAAGGAAAATACAAATCCAATCAAAACAGAACATGTATAAATTATAAAAATAAGATAAAGGATGAAAGGCTATACCCTCCTTTCCATTTACTACGTGCCCCGTGTGGTCGGATGAAAGTACGGCTGGACTTATTTCCGCCAACACCAACACTTACTCAGGGAAGACATTCGTGTTAAGCACTCGTTTTTCACCTTTTAATTTCTCAGCCAGGTCGGTTGGTAGTTTTCTCATAGAAATTGGGTCAGAGGCGCGACCTGCTTCTTTCCAATACCACCAAGTCTAAAGAACTAAGATTAAGATAGAAAAATTTGTCTTTCCATCCGTGTATAGAACTGGACTTTCCACTCAGAAGTTGTTGTTTTCTAGATCGGCAGGTGAAATAGAACCAGCCTGGGTCCTTTCGAGAAGACTTTAGGCAGAAAAAATACCTAAAGTATGGTACAATACATTTATAGTCTATGTATTTGAAGAATAACTCAAAATCGACCAGAATTCTGATCGCGTTTAGAGTTAATTGGGTTAGGCTGATCATGTAATCAGTAAGGACATCTTTGACGAACTGAAATAAAGGAAATCTCA